>JAQJVL010002553.1:27788-92721 GCA_035578905.1 Stictocephala bisonia
CAACAAAAAGGGGGCCCCCGACAATTGGACGGTAACAAAGGCCACACTTGTCCTCTTAGAGCTGCGTTTTCACTAATGAAGACACTAATCTGTCACCACAGGCCTCACACCACTTGGAGGTTTGTTTAAAACTGCAAAGAATTTTAATTGGATCAATTTTATAAAACTCTTTAAAATATGTTTGTGAAGTGACCATCCTCCAACTAATAGTCATTACTCTATTCACCTTTCTAATAAATGTACTAAATTAAGTTTTCACTATTTTTTCCAACTATATTTTCTTTTGTCTCTATTTTAATCTAAAATAATATTAGATTAACATAATAATAATACTGTTATTTAAATATTATATATTACTAAAATTATATTATTCTTTATATAACAGTTGTATCCTTATATGCTAATTCTACTGTTTTTATGTTCATGTTTTTCAAACATAGCAGATACGACCACTAATCTAGTTGACAATAGGAATTCATTATTATTTTATACCTTATTTTTATATTATTACAACTGACTACGCAACCTGTTTTTATCGTCACTTCAATTTCTAGTGAGCAATTTGTTTGTTCTGTTTCATTGAAATGTGGAAATAATCGTGATTATTTATTACTTTTAAACATTTCGGCCACAAGATCGGTTTAAGGAGGTAATTAACACATTGTCGTTTATATTACAGTTTTTTAATTATTTTATTGCCACGTTCGTTTATTAAATGAACTTTTATCACAGTATTTTTGTTTTTGCCTAAACGAACGTTCCACATGTGACTTGCATGTTTAATTATATTTTCACTGGTTCTTTCCAGTTTTCCTCACACACAGCACGATTCGTTTTGAATGGAATTGTATTTTGTTTACTATTACGAAACATTTTGCTATAAATAATATAACCCGAGTTCCATAGAGTAATATTCACTGAACAAGTAATAATCACAAATATTGCTGGCAAAATTGTTACTTGACGATATAAGTTGAAAACAGGAAATCACCATATCAGTTGTGGTAGATATACAGGGTGATTCATGACGTTCTCCCCCCACTTCTATAGCATATTCTACTACTAAAAACAATGAAAAAATGTCATATAAACATAGGTCCAAAACGCTTCGTTAGCGAGTTACAGCCATCAAAAGATTTCGTCATGGTTCATGGGCAAAAAATGAAATAATATTGTACATAAACTTATGGAAAGGTATTTTAGGATTGAAATTCCATGATTTCATATGTATTTTCACATGGAAAAGCTAATAAAATAGGTTTGAGAACTGTACCTTAAGTAGTTTTTGAGTAAATCCGGGTTAAAATTGGGATATTAGGACAAAAATTCAGTTTTTCTCAGTTTAGTGTACAGAAACGTTGTTAAATTGGTTACAAAGGCACACAACTTTCGTACATTATTTGTTTAGAATTTAATTCTGAGTAGATTTGATATAAGTTGTGTAAAAAATACTACAGAAATAAGAACAGAAAACTCAAATTTATTAAATTAAATACATAAATTACCTTAAAAGAACAACAAATTGATTTCCCAACTTTAGACATGTTTTTTATTACAGTAGATGTTCAAAAGTGAGGCCTCCATTTTCGATGCATTTTAAAGCACGTTTGTTGTACTGCTTTTGTTGAATTTCTCAATTTTCTTGGGTGTTCCTTTAGCTGTGTAGCAGAATCCATAATACGGGCAGTTAATTCTTCTCGCGAATTAACTCTTGTCTTGTAGACTAGACCTTTCATCCATCCCAGATACAATAATCCAATGGAGATAGATCTGGTGATCTTGGTGGCCAAGGGTAAGGCCCTCCACGGCCAATCCATCGTCCAGGAAATTGATCATTCAAGTGAGTAATAACGGCCCGAGAAAAGTGGGGAGGTGCTCCATCATGCTGGAAGAACAAATTTCGTCTGAGATGCAAAGGAATATCCTCAAGCAGCTGTGGCAAACTCATCTTGAAGGAAGTGCAAATAAAACTCAGCATTTAGTCGTGCAGGTAGTATGAATGGTCCAATCAGCCAATTGTGTATAAGACCACACCAGACATTGACACTAAATCGGTGTTGAAAGTTCTGTTCAATTACCTCATGAGGATTTTCTTGAGCCCATGAGTGCTCATTGTGCAAGTTGTTGACCCCATCCCTAGTGAACTGTGCTTCATCAGTAAAGAGAATACGCTTGTACAGTTGTTGATAGTATTTAAAAAGTAGCAAAACTCCAAGCGAAGTGGGCCATCCCCCGGCTGTAGATGTTGAACCTTTTGTTTATGAAATGGATGAAATTGATGTCGCTTGAGTGATCTCCACACAGTTGACTGTGAAACTCCTATCCGCCTAGAGAGACGCCGTGTACTTACACCTGGACTTCGGAGAACAGCGTTAATAATGTTATTATCATCATGTTGGAAAGCACGTTCATAACTAGTACGAATACTTGGTAGTGATCCTGTATCCCGAAGAGTGAGGAAAGTTTCACGTATTGTTTTGGAATCTGGAATCCTCCTATTAGGGTAACGTAGTTCATATTCATCTCTAGCAGCTTTAGCATTACCATTACAATAACCCAAAATAAAAACCATATCAGCATATTCTTCCGATGTAAATACGTAAGGCATTATTTCACTGACAAAACAACCAATAGACAACTCGCAGAAAACAATTATTATTGCAATGCACTTCACACAAATAGCTTTTGTAACTTGCAAAACACTACTACAGTACTGTTTATACTGTATATGAACAGGTTATGTACAAACCGGATCAGGAATAATTGTTGATCAACTGTTGTTCATGCGTTACCAACTTAGGAAAAAAATTAAACAAATTAGAAAAAGGTTTTGTGTACAATATTACGTTTGTTATTGGTTGTAAAATGATGCTGGACAATGTTTATTGTTTATTTTTTTGGATTTATCATTTATTATTTACTCTTAGTTTTATTCTTAATAACAATTATAATAATACTTGCATTTGTTAGACCTAAGCAATGATTTTGTTTAATTTGTATAGTAATTTCTTTTGCATTAATAATGTATTTAATTTAATAAATTTGAGTTTCTGGTCTTATTTCTGTAGTATTTTTTACACAACTTATATCAATCTACTCAGAATTAAATTCTAAACAAATAATGTACGAAAGTTGTGTGCCTTTGTAACCAATTTAACAACGTTTCTGTACACTAAACTGAGAAAAACTGAATTTTTTGTCCTAATATCCCAATTTTAACCCGGATTACTCAAAAACTACTTAAGGTACAGTTCTCAAACCTATTTTATTAGCTTTTCCATGTGAAAATACATATGAAATCATGGAATTTCAATCCTAATATACCTTTCCATAAGTTATGTACAATATTATTTCATTTTTTGCCCATGAACCATGACGAAATCTTTTCGATGGCTGTAAACTCGCTAACGAAGCGTTTTTGGACCTATGTTTATATGACATTTTTTCATTGTTTTTAGTAGTAGAATATGCTAAAGAAGTGGGGGGAGAACGTCATGAATCACCCTGTATAATAATCTTTATAGATAATCTTATTATCTAAATAAGCCATGTCCGGACGAATTTTGTTTTGCTTCAAGGAGTTTTAATTTCTAGTTTTTTTTCATTCACGAGAAATTGAGTGGCACCGGTCTCAACCTTGGTAAAATTCTGATTTCTGCCCATAGGCTCCTAGATGTCCCATGCAATCGACTACTAGCAGAAAAACAATACGGAGCAGAAAGTGGGGTATCAAACTATGTGTTTATTTCCTAAATCTCACTATACCATTAAATTTTGGAAGAGACCAAATTTAAGTTCTCTACAACCCCCCTCCAATTAAAAAAATTACTCAAAAATCCTAAATTGGGTAATGTTGAACTATGAGGCCCAAATGGGCTATAAAATTAAAGGTATTCGGCTCTTAATTACTGATACACTACTAGATTTAGGAAAGACTATGTTTATGGGCTCCACTGTCCCCAAAACCAAAATTTATGGTCATACTGCCTCAGAATCGTGGCGAGGTCGTAGACCGATCTTCCTCACGAGGTGACATACCGATATTCACAAATGGGACTGTAACAGAATACCTTGTTGAAAGGCCGAAATTCTCCCCGCGAGGCCGTAGGCCGAGTTCTACAAAGGGGCCTGTAGCCGAGCGTCTTGGCGAGGCCGCAGGTCGAGTTACACAAAGGGGCTAAAGATAAACGCGAAAGACCTCCAAAATGAAATGTATTAATAACCTACAAGGTAGATAAACAATAAACGATCCTCAGGATCCTCTGAGAGATATGGATGATACCTCTTCAGTTTGCAAACTTCAACTGAGCGAAGGTCGGTTCCCAGTGCTACTTATAAAACTGGAATAATCGTGAGATTGAGTTCACAAATAATCATAACATGTATCTGTCTATTTTATGTGATAATTTTTTATAATAATTAATTAAAAGTAATTCAGCGTTTATTAAATTTGGTAACATTTTGTTATAATCGTATTAAAATAACTATTAATAAAAGTATAAAACACTTTAGAAGTACCTTTCATTTTTAGTAGAGTAGTTTTCTGTTTCTCTCATGTATAACAATTTTGTTTAATATTATCTTTATAAATATTATAGCTTAAATTAAGTTTATTTCAATTCAATTTTATAATATTTGTTTGCTTTAAGTACTTCCTTTATACCGGTATCATGCTGGTAACTCTTATTTTGTTTATAATCTCTAAAGATAGTACATTTTAATATTAATAGTTGGAAACCAGGTTAAAATTACGCCGGACAGATTGTACCTGGGTGTAGCATTTAGCGCATGTATAGGTTTCAGCGGCGGAGGGGAAACATTCCACCAATCCGCCGCCGTACATCACGAGCGTGACTAACGTTCACCTTCAAACTCCTGTCTATGCTCGATATCTGAAATAACGTTTAGCTAAAAAAATCATTGTATTACTGTACAAGTTTGTTCTGCTGTTAATTTTATTGTTTACATTATTATTATTAGTTTTGTTATTATTATTATTTTTTTTATTTGAATACGAACAAATTGTTTTATTTCATTGTTCTAAGGTTTTTTTTCAGTGTTTATAAAATCAACCAATAATCACTTATACTGATGACGTGATGGGAGGAGCTTGCTACTGCGCAGTCAGCTCGCAGCCTTCCATCTACTCTAGTTTCAATAAAAATGATTTATTGGTGTGTCTCAGTGGAGGATTAGTAGTTTCTCTATCTCACTTCCACCACTCAGTGCATATATCTCACACAAATGCTTGCGGAGGCCGCGATCTAAGTGGATTAGCTATATAATTTCTAAAATATTCCTAATTCATCGCCAGAATATTGTTCACAATTGCAATAAAAGCACATAAGGTTGAACTGTTAGGTGTAACGATGTGTCACGGTATTTTATACTTGTATATTCGTATTTATAATTTTATGTTTATTTTGTGCTCACAGAGTTACCGAGGACGCCACCGAGGATAGACATTAAGGCCGATAATTCTCCTTATGAGGCAGGAGATCGACTGAGGGCGACCTGCACCTCGGCACCCGCCCGACCTGCGCCCTCACTCACTTGGTTCATCAATGACGAACCGGTAACTATTGTAGTGACAGCTTAAGGCATCCTGTTCCATGTTAGTTGAGTAATTAAAAATGAAATCATGTACTGCTAAGAAAACTTAAGTTGTTTGTTTTTATTTTTGTACCCAAAGGCATAGCTAAAAAAAAATAAAAACATACTATAGATGGAAATTAGTACATTTTTTTGGACAGACTATGCATCTTTTTCTTGTTATTTTTTTATAAAAGTTCGATTATTTAAATTTGATCAATCTTATTCATCTATAAAAATTCCATTGAATGATTAATAGCCATACAAATTTACAAATTAAATTAATTTTACTTTTGAAAGTGGTGACAAAAATATTTTTTTAATGTTTCGACTACTGTATAATATAAGGATTTTTTTCATATGATCTGTTTAGCTATTGTGCACCATTACTGCCATTTGTGGGTGAGTTAGATTACTATAAATATATTGTAAATGTTTTAATAACTATCCAATAACTTTTATAATTATACTGACTTAGGATATTGTAATTGGATAGAAAATCATTTTTATCTGGCTAGTTCTAGACCAATCTAAATTCTTCATAGAAAAAAATAAAATGTAAAAGTTTAAATCATAACCAGAAAGTACATTTGACCCATTGTTTTCAAAACATAAGATTTATGGTTAGTTCAGCCTTTGTTAGTCATTTGGGTTTTCATTGTCTAAACAGACAATTTGTGTGATTCAGTATTTTTATGATTTATAATTTTTAGTAAAAACTCACTTGTACTGATGTATTGTGTTTTATGCAGTATTTTATTTCGCAACAGTCGTGTGTTTTATTACAATTAATTTAGTTTATACAAAATAATTTTCGTATAATGTGTTATGTCTTGAGGAGTCTTTGTCACGGCGTTACGGTAGTGATATAGGGACAGTGCTGTTCTGCGGGGTTTGCATACGTTGAGAAGCTCAGGCGTTTTTCAACTACTGTTACAAAACTTCGTAACCCCACTATGGTAGAGTTTAAAAAACGGCCATTTTGAACGTTTTTATTTAATTTTTCTTGATTACTCTACAAACACAGGACAATCCCAAATTTGAAGGTGTAGCTTATTTGGTTTGTTAAAAATAAAAAATATTTAGGAAACCCCGAATAAATACAGATAGGCGGAAAATAAACATTTCAGAACATAACCTCATAGGACACTTTTGTTGTTTTTACTATATTATTTGCACGTGTAGTTATTATTTTGACTGTATATTTAATTATCATTAATAATAATAATTTAAAATGTATTACTATAAATATTATCTTTTACAGTAGCATAACATCGTTTATTAGTCCGATAGTATACAATGTTACGATAAATATAATTAAAAGCTAAGCAGATTTTTTTTCTAGAACTGATTATTTACATAAAAGTATACTTTGATTCGTGTTGAAGAATCAATTAGAGTTAGTATTCTTTAATTAATTATGATATAACGTTCAAATGCAAAGCCAACCAACATAAACCGAATCCTTGAGATTTGACAAATGCGTTAAGCCTTTTTCCGGAAGTCCTCTTTTATGTCCCGTGCTAAAACTACGCCCGGGTTCCGGAGGGCCACAGAGAAAAAGTAAACTGCAGTCGCTTTTGTGTTGCCGCAGCGAACGCCTCAGTGACTGTTACAACTAACGTACAACTTTATAAAGTTTTAGAAATAATTACTACTTTTATCCTTGAGGATTTTAAGGGGGCAAGGGGACTGACAGGGTGCTGGCCCTATCTTCCACACGGATAACTAGAGACCTAAATTCAACACCCCAAGTTTCAATATTCTATTCAGTGCACTATAGGATGTAGAGCGGTAATGTGTAAGTAGATTTATAAGATTGCTAACAAATGGTAGCTAAGAAATATATTCAAGGCGGAATAAAGGCACAAAAGCTATATTCAGGGTAGAAGAAAATATGTAATCGCTTTCACAACTGTTGTATGACTTCACTTGTAGAACTAAAGTCTTGTGGTTATAGATAGTTACAAAGTACATACTTTTTGACGCCATTATCGATATTTCTTATTTTCACAAGGACGGCGCTCGAGGAGTTGAGCGAAAATCTTCAATGTAAGCCTAGGTCGAGTTTGATATCAACTGAAAGGTCTATTCAAGAGAAATGAATTGCTACAAACTGGACTTCGAAAGGTCTATCCTTTCAAGAGTAGTGGTCATTTGAATTTCAAAGAAACTAATTGGATCAAATTATTTCTTCGCTATTTAACGGTTTCAAGTAATACATTCTGATCAAAATTATATTAAAAAAATAAATTATCAAATTATCTATGGAAAAAATAACGTTGTTGTGAAAGCTTTTCCACCCTGTATAGTTTATGGAACTAAGGTTATTTTTTTTTAAACTTTACCTACTAGTTTACTTAACTTAGCGTGCCCGATGCGTGAGCTTTATTTAACGAGTGATGTGCCAACTGTTAGCTCAGTTGGGGATTCGAACCTTGGACCATGCACTTCACAGTCTGAGGTCACAGCCACTAAGCAACCACACCAAGAAATAAAGAGTATGCTTACAAAATATTATATACAGAGTTTTCAAAACTTTATTTGTTGCTTATATTAAAGCATATAAAATTACTGAATTGTTTAATTGATATAATAAATGATTCCAAAGAATTGGCACAAACATTCCCCCCATATTAAACACTAAAAAATCAAAACTTTGAAAATTATCAGTTTGATTTCCAAATATATATTTTTTTGCCCTAACTAAAAATCCAGTCAAGTTAGAGACATCGGTTTTTACTAAAATATTTCAAATTGTAATTTATATATTTCCTGAAAATTTAATCAAAACCGTTAAGAGTTTTTGAGAAAATCCCATTTTTGTATGTGTTTTGCCCATAAAAATTAAAAAAGGATAAAATTTCAAAAAAGTAAAAAAGTTCTGGAGATATTGGCTAAATACACCTACATACCAAATTTCATAAAAATGTATCCATCCGTTTGAATTTCAGGGAACTGCACATACACATAGACAGAAGCCAACTTTTTTTTTTTTTTTTTAAACCCCCACCTTTTTGGGTTCAGGGGACCCTAAAACGGATTTGTAGACCAACTTGTAAAAACATTTTTTTAGATGATCACAATAATTTCTCTATGCTAACGCATATGGAAGAAAGTAAAAATGGTCAATTCTACTTATCAAATTTAGAAAATATTCTATGTGTATAAGCTGGTTCACGAGTTAGGGCTACTAGTTTAATAAATTGAATAATAACGATAATTAAGTACCCTTTTAATCATTTTTATGATTTTTTAAATTTTAGTTATTATTCAATTTATTATTCATACGTGTATTTTTACTTTCTTCCACATGCATGTTAGTATACAAAAAGTATTGTGATCGTCTAAAAACATTTTTTTACAAGTTGGTCTAAAAATTCATTTTAGGGTCCGCTGAACCCAAAAAAGTGGGTTTACGAAAAAAAAAATATTTATGTCTGTCCGTATGTGTATCTGTCTGTGTATGTATATGCATAGTTCCCTGGAGACGAAAAGGATGGACAGATTTTTATGAAATTTTGAATGAGTCTATTTAGTCAATATCTCCAGACCATTTTTACTTTTTTGAAATGTTAGTGTTTTTATTTTTATAAGCATAACATATTAATTAAAGGAAAACATGGAATATTCTCAAAAATGGCTTTAATGATTTTGATTATATTATAATGAAAGATGTGAATTACAATTTAAAATATTTTAGTAAAAACCGCATGTCTCTAACTTGACTAGTATTTTAGTTATGGAAAAAACATATTTGGGAATTAAACTGATATTTTTCAGTTTTTATTTTTTAGCGTTTCATATGAGGGAAAGTTTGTGCCAATTCTTTGGAACCATTTTTTAATTTATTTTAAATATAAAGGTACAACTGAACAGTAATTACAAGGGATAATATGTTTCTCAAATGACGGAAGTCTATCTCCCTAAGTGAGAAAAAGAAATGGGCAAACTATCAACTACCAAATGATGATTACTCATTATAAATACTAGTCTAAAAACATTCGTCACCCAGAATGAGCTAGATAATGGATGTCGGAGGGAAGGGCGTAACACGGGAAAAGAATAGTACACCGCATTGCGACTATCTTCGCCACTTCGTTTTAGTTCTCAATATTACTCCTTCAACAAGAGGCCCAAATAGTAACCCCCTCCCGCCCCATAAATATCGGCATATATTATGTTTACGACTGTCTGTGGTTTCCTCAACTACCCCCACAAACACGATTCTCGTATCTGCTTCCTTCTAGTATGTAGTCTAGTATACTCTCCATCAACAAATGATTGTCACTGATGGCCTTATGACCCTTCAGTCATGATCATCACTTTCTAAGTGTACAATAGTTTCCGGTATGCTCCCCACTTCTGTCTTTGTTGGATTGAACTTCACCTTTCAGGTTTTAACAAGCGTAGCGAAGCCAATAACGCTCAGTTGATCTCTTAAAGAAAATACCAGCTGCTCGACGCTAGCGAACCTAGTGGTCGTATCGCAGAGCTGTGGCATCTCTCCGCTAGATGGCAGTTTACTTATGTTGCAATACAATTAACTGAGTGCAAATATTGAAAACAAATCGTTTATTTGCCATGCCATCGCTAGGATCGCTGGCGTCGCTTGGTTGGCTTCGCTACTGTCTTATTACATTATACTGTGGTACGACTAGACCAACTGTAAGTGGTCTTTCTATTTTCATGCTGAGTTACGAGAGCAAATATTCTGCAGATATTTCTTAATCTTACGATGTAATTGAGGAGGAGGTGCTCAAATTATGGATCACATAGTTACTGCGTGCGCTCTTTTCAGGAGCTGGTGCTTATTCAACTGTAGAAGAAGGTGTTGAATAGTGCGAAACTTGTACTTACATACTTTATATAAATTTTTTAGATCTGAAAGATTAAAAATTGTGAAATGATTTTTATGATAACTGACAGGTAAATCCATATGATATATATTCCCATTCTCTCTTATATACCGACTGTATGTGGATAATTCAATCTGCCCACCCATGTAAATGTCCGTGACCCAGAATAAATGTCGGCACTTGTAGCGCAGTGCTGTAACCCAGCTACTTGTGGACAAAGTGTTGTTGACATTGAAGACGATAGGTTCTATACTCAGTCCTCTTAATATTGACACATCATACGCTCAATGGTTGCCATCAACGTGGCAAGTATGGGCCTCTCGACTAGTGAAGTATGGGGCATCCATATTGAGTGGTAGTCATAGTCCGGCTGATATGTAGGGAAGAGAACTTAGTATCAGGCTTGACAGTTGATTTAAAATCAAACCTATCATATGTGGTTCGAATTCCCCATAGTGTATGAGCCTTAGTTGCACTGGCTCTTTCTGAGGAACAATCGGCTTTAGTTATTAACAATGACTACCCTCGTTCATCTACACTCATTCGCTCTTCATATCTCAACAATCGTCGTTTTTATTTTGAATGATTAATCTCGAAAGTAATGTCTTATTCGTTATTAAACTTTATACATTAACTTTTTTTAAGGAGAGGCCGATCTCCTTCTCAGCCTTACTCTGCCCATTCATCATAGACTATTGATCTGTGCGAGGAACTTATTCAGACAGAGTAAGGGGGCGAACCAGTACAGTAGAAGGTGAATATTACTGATAAATCTTCCAGTCTAGGCCGGATTCGAGCCAGCGCTATCTCTAACCCAGGCCCAAAGTCCTGACGCCTTAGACCGCTCGGCCACTGGATCGCCACTAAAACTGCTAAATTAGCCAAAACAATTAATTAGAGACCAAATCTTTATTTGACATCAAGATTTTTGGCAGTATAATACATTTTTAAAATTTTTTGGCAGTATAATACTGATTTAAAATTTTCCAAAACATGATCCAAGTCCTATAAATTATAATTGATAAATGATAACCCTAATAAGCTTCAGCTGAGTTTGCAACCGTGGTCTTCTGTATAAACATAAACTTCATCCCCCTCCCCCCTCTCCCTGCCAGATGAATAATTTAGTCAGCTCGTTTCCCTTTATCTTATGAGGTCATCTCTTTATGTGACTGAGCGTGTGTATAAAGTGCGTTTACTTAGCACGAAAAAATGCATTAAAAATAAATGTGCTATGCATAAATTACACATTTTATACAAAGTTTTTTGTTACAAGTGTTTGCGCGACCTTTGTATTCTGCTGACTGTTGTATTCTTGTTGTTGCGCCCGAACAATTAGCAGAATTAACATTGTTGAAAGATATTCAAACAGTATTTATTCAGAAACAAATGCCCAGTTACCGCATTAAAATGTTTTAAGTGATTAAAATTTTAGTTTTATAATTTTTTTAAATATGATAAAGATTTGTAGGCTACTTGCTAGTGTTAGACTAGAACTTATCATGTCACGGACAATCAGTAAACGTTAAATTTGTATTACTTCGTTTTTAGGAAGAAATCTAGCTATCTTAAAATATATGTAATCCAAAAACGATGTACTCACCATGAAATCTCCGCAATTACTGAATAGATTTTGATGGAATTTGGAAGGAAGTTAGCTTTTATATGAAAAAGACCCACTAAAGGGTAAAAACAGCCCCTCAACGTTTCCTTTTTTCCAATAGAATAACATTTAATAATTTAATTTAATAGTCATTTATTTCAAACGGCTGTTTAAAAAACAAAACTTGGCTTTTTTTTTTTTTTTTTTTTTTTTTTTGTGGAATGTTTAAAATCATTTCTACTAACTCTGATAAGATTGCACTACTTTGCATTAGACTAAAGTACACGTTGAGGTTTTCTACCCAATAAAACTTTGTTATCTAGGAGAACGGCAGCAGGCTGAGCTGTTATATTCATGTGATGGTTTAGAGAGAACCACTCCGTCGTCGGCTAGTAATATAAATAAATGGTTCCAAAGAATTGGCACAAACGTTCCCCCGTATTAAACACCAAAGAAATAAAAAATTTGAACATTACCAGTTTGATTCCCAAATATGTTTTTTGCCATAACTCAAAAACTAGTCAAGTTAGAAATGTGCAGTTTTGACTCAAATATTTTAAATTGTAAATTATATATTTCCTTAAGTTAATCAAATCGTTAGAGTCGTTTTTGAGAACATTCCAATTTTGTATGTTTTTTGCTCGTAAAAATAAAAAGAATTTAAATTTCAAAAAAGTGAAAATACGGTCTGGAAATATTGGCTAAATACACCTACATACCAAATTTCATAAAAATCTGTATCCGTTTGGCCTCCAGCCAACTGCACATACACACATACGGACAGACACCAAACAATTTTTTAACCTTTTTTGGGTCAGAGGACCCTACAATTGTGGATTTTTAGACCAACTTGTAGAAAATTTCTTTTTTACGATCACAATACTTTCTCTATGCTAACGCATATGGGAGAAAGTCAAAATTACTATTACAGGTTGCACTTCGAGTAGGTCTGATCTAGACCATATTCGAGTAATACAATTCTTGTCCATAATTTTATAATATCCATCAATTAACTATAATGCACATGACCAATTTAGATCATTTATATATTTATAATATAAAACCAAGATAACGAACATCTCTTCCCGTAATATGTGAACTTTATAATTTCTGGTTGGTAACCTTCGGTTTCAAATAATCTTCTATAACTCCTTCTTTCATCATTTAAAACCAGTTTAACAACATTTATTTACTGCTAATTTAAGAAAGAACTTAGGAATTCCACCATATTTATCACTACGTAAACTCAACTATATTATTTTGGTCCAAACAAATATTAAGCGTCTGAAGTTATACTTTTAAACACGTTACTTGAAAGTCTAAAAATCTAAAGTTACTTGCTGTAGTGTGTCTCGATGGTCAATACTTCGCACTGCGGAGTGCCCAACCCAAGGTCTCAATCTCCAACTGAACTGACTGTCAGTACCTCCCTTGTTCAATAAAGTTCACGCACAGGCCTGCAGGCCCATGTGAACAGGCGAGTGAAGTTCTTTAAAAGAAATGGTTCAAAAGAATTGGCACAAACTTTCCCCATATTAAACACTAAAAAATCAACACTTTGATAATTACCAGTTTGATTCCCAAATAGGTTTTTTTGCCATAGCTCAAAAACTAGTTATTGGCATGCGGTTTGTACTAAAATATTTCAATTGTAATTCGCATCTTTCCTGAAAATGTAATCAAAAAACCGTTAGAGTCGTTTTTGAGAAAATTCTATTTTTGTATGTTTTGCCCATAAAGCTATAAAAACCCTATAATTGGTCAAAAAAGTGGGAAAATGGTCTGGAGATATTGACTAAATACACCTACATACCGAATTTCATTTTAAAAATTGATCCATCCGTTTGGTCTCCAGTGAACTGCACATACACACAGACAGACACACATATGGACACACACAAAATTTCTTTCGAAAACCCCACTTTTTGGGCTTCAGGAGACCCTAAAATGGTTTTTTAGACCAACGTAAAAATGATTTTTTTGTGTGATCCCAATACTTTCTTTATGCTAACGCATAGGCCTATGGAAGAAAGTAAAAAGAGTTTATTAAAAAAATAGTATTTTTGATAATAATCAACACACCTCCTTCAAATAACACGTTAACAGTCTGGTAAGAAAGAAAATTTTATAAAAACTAACTTTAATGTAAAATTCTATATCTTACATCCTATAGTTTCAAAATTACATATTCACGTTCTGTTATTCCATTGCAGGCGTTGACGAGTGCGACAAGATGGAACCAGAGTGATCGTCTCGAGACCCGGGCAGTATCCTTGGACCTCATTCTGCTGCCTCGGCACGTGTTCTCAGGCAGCCTCACACTGCGGTGTTCTGCCCTCGTGGCTTCTATATATAAGGAGACCGTCAGCTTGACCGTCAGCACTGTAGGCCCTGGAGAGCCCAAACATGATAGAGGTCTGTCAACAATGTGTTCTCTGTATTTCTTA
The DNA here is from genome assembly GCA_035578905.1 of Stictocephala bisonia. NCBI lineage: Eukaryota > Metazoa > Arthropoda > Insecta > Hemiptera > Membracidae > Stictocephala > Stictocephala bisonia. The sequence goes on from JAQJVL010002553.1 coordinate 42,290, forward strand.
CCTACATAACTATTCCATTGTCAAATTTCGTTAATTTAAATATTTTACTTCTCCACAACAGTGTCATTTCATTTGGGGTAAATCAACCCCTGATTGAATGTGCTAATTTGATATTCCAGACTTTTGAGCTTGATTAACCAAAAATAGAATTTTTATAATTTTTTAAAAGGCATTTAACATAATTTACCATGTAAAACCATTAACTAAGCTTGATTATTTTTAATACAAGTAACAACTCTATTCGTGGATCATTTTTTCGTAGAAGTTGAGTCGTTAAAATATTAAATATTGACAATAATCGTTTCACAGTTTGGGTGCAATCCTTAACAACAGCTACCGTACATCAAGGGGGTCTTCAGGGATCTGTTCTTGGCCCTATCATATTTTTATTTGCATAAACGATCTTCCTAAATAAGTTCACCATAAAAAGGTTTTCTTATTTAAGTAGCCACCATCCGTGTATGCTCTAAGGATTTTTCAGTCTGAAGTAAAAGCATTTAAAGAGTCTGTTTTGTCTATTTTTAATGGTTTTTTTTTATTTTACTTGCCAAATCTTACGTTATTGCTGTTTGGTGTTACAGTGCGGTCCTCCCTGGCAACTCGACCCCAGCTTGTTCCTAGTGCTCTGGCTCTGGCGTTCATCGCTCTGTTATCTCTCAGATAAGAGGAACATTGCTGAAATACATTGTAAATTAACCTTTGTTACTAGCTAAAGCTTTGTTATACTTTTGTAATGTGATATTGTTAATTATTATTTTTATACGTCATAAATTTACAGTTAATTTGTATAAATCACGCGTGACAATGGTTAACAATGACACTGGGTTTGATAAATCTTCAAATTATTAATTTATATTTTGTTTCAAAATCGGGTTTTTTTTAGAAGAGAACACCACTCTTGAAAATTTATCCATAGGAATAGCCCCACAGATGGGAATAAAACAATACATAAATGTGATTCAGTACGTGTTATAATGAAGAAAAAGACACATAATGTTATTCTAGAGGCCAGAACAAGTTTATGTCGTGCCAGATTGCATCGACCAAAAGTGCATCTTTGTTCCTGCGACGTCAAGTGAACTCACAGATATGGGTCTAGCACCTAGCCTAAGGTAACTAACCTAACCTAACCTGACCTGACGTAACCAAAGATTTTTTCTAGAGTGGGGGTCCTCTTCTAAAAAAGACTATCAAAATCAATAACTCTTAACAAATTGACTTAAATACATCAAAGTTTTATATAGTTGAGACTTCAAATTTGACAGTTTCGAATTCTTTATATATTTTGTTTTTATTGGTTCACGAAAAGAAACGTCGGACTTGTTTATGTTACGTTTTTATGACCTATTTATGAATTTACTTAAAACAAATATGGACGTTTCAGTCCTCAGAAAACGGTCATTATCACAGTTAAATATAACTAAAAAAATACTTACAATGCCTATCTTGTCGTAAACAATCAATACAAGGAAGCATTAATTTAAGACTATTTTAAAAGTTTAGAACTCTAACAGATTCACTACTTTAGATTTGTTTGGACTGCTAAAATAAATTATTATTACTATACAATTGCACAATTAATTTTTCGTTTGTCTTCTTATCTTTACACATGACTTTATCATAAAAATAAAATAAATGTGTAATGTTTTATTATTTTCTGTAAACAAAACTGTGTATATATTATTAATAAACGTACATTATTACTATACGAATTGTGTATGTTTCACCTACTTAGTAATATGTAACATAAAGAACTAAGCTACCCGTAGTAGAAACAACTGGGTGGCTTATCAAAGGCAACTTGCCAAATTGCTTACAATCTTTCATACTGTATAACAACGCTAAGCACATTTTCTAACAATATACATTTTTATTTATTTTTACTAACCTAGTGGCGTTAAAACATTGATTTAGAACAACGTGCACGTTTTTTACTTTCTCAGATATGCGTTAGCACAGAGAAAGTATTGTGATCGTCCAAAAACTTTTTTTACAAGTTGGTCTAAAAATCCATTTTAGGGTCCCCTGAGCCTAAAAAAGTGGGGTTTTAAAAAAATTTTGATGTCTGTCCTTATGTTTTTTTGTCTTTGTGTGTGTGTGTGTGTGTGCAGTTCGCTGGACACCAAAGGGATGGATTAATTTTTTTTAATAAAATTCTGTGTGTAGGTGTATTTAGCCAATATCCCTAGACAGTTTTTTTTCTTTCACTTTTTTTAAATTTTAGTATTTTTATGGGCAAAAACATACAAAAATGGAATTTTCTCAAAAACGGCTATAATGATTTTGATTAAATTTTAAGGAGAGATGTGAATTATAATTTAAAATATTTTAATAAAAACCGCCTTTCGCCAACTTAACTAGTTTTTGAGTTATGACAAAAAACATATTTGGTAATCAAACTGGTAATTTTCAAAGTTTTGATATTTTAGTGTTTAATATGGGTGAAGTTTTGTGCCAATTATTTGGAACCATTTATTAATCGTAGACTGATACATACGAACTATCATTCAATAGTTATACAAAAGTTAAAATTCGCGTTGTTCAGCTTTCTAGTTCTAATACATTTTACTGATTGTTTCTATAAAAGCCGGATTAACAATAATGTTTAAATAGAATGGTCCCGTTTTCGGACGAATTTTGAAATTATTTTATACGTCCACTATTACTTACAAACTGTTTCTGGACAGTAACATACCTACAATCACACTGGACAGAGATTGATTTACGCGTAATTTTAAGCACGCGTTTTTTGTTTGAGGAAACGCGTTTCACCGCTCCACTACCGTACATCTAGGAATGGAAACGATATATCGAAATATATCGACACACCACAACTTGTTTCGTGTGGATAAATGTATTTAATTTTTACATTCACTAGGTTATTCTAAATAGTGACAGCTAAACATGAGTGTATTTTTGTCATATCATAAGTGTTAGTCCGTAATGTTTTACAGATAATTAATTTACAATTCGATATATCGGTTTCGATATTTTTTCGATTTTATCGTTGGATCAATATAAGATTTGCGATATATTGATAATCCGATGTATCGATATGTTGAAAATATTTACCACTCCTTAGTTCCGCCTTCAATCTCCAGTCTGCACTCAACTTTACCAACAGTGTTTGTTGTAAAAGATTATTGTTACTGTATAAGTTTGTTTTATTGTTATTATTTATTGTTTACATTATTCGTCGTTGTTGTTTGTTATTTGAATACGAAATAATTATTTTATTTTATCGTACTAAGCTTGCTTCGTTTATGTTGATAAAACCAACCAACGGTTGGTTACTGCTTCCAATGGCCTACCGTCTATTCTAGTTTTTATGACAGTGATTAAATGGTGTGGCACAGTTGAGGAAGATATCACTCAGTGTATCTCTCTTGCACTAGTACATTTAGTAGGTCACAATCTATATACATGAATTTTAGCACTAACACAAAAATTAATTTGATATTGAATACAACGCGCTAATGAATCATAAACTATGCACAAACCATGATCAATAAGAGCACTTATTATGTTTTGTGATAATTAATAAGCCTAAATGAAAAACATAATAAATTTGACCCATTGTGATTATGATCTCAGCCTTAAATTTAATGTTATAACTTAAGCGGATTTTCAAAACTCCTGTTAATATAACCTATATCCCTACTTATACATTTATTTTTTAGACATCTGCCTGTCTTGGAACATGAATGTAATACAGGAAGATTCTTTTAAAACGCAACCCTATTTACAATTACAAAAAATGAAGGTTTAAGATTATTACAAGTTCATAGGTTGGTAGCCCTTGTATGTCTTCTTCCTTGGATATCAGCTGATTTACATTGTTGCATTTTTAGTTCACTTTATTTGGGTTTCGTGCAATTTAATGAGTGTAATAACAAGAGCCACTTTGAAAAAGGCATCCAGAAATTTACTATAGAGGGCAGAACGTTGTATTGTGGTTTATTTGAACACTAGACTGAAACAAAAATATAATTAAAATCATGTAAATAGTAGTCACAAATCTTAATAATAATAAAATGTGTTATAGATATTGGTTTTGTTTTTCATTTTATTTCATTTCATGGGTTGAGTTTTAAAAGCAAAACCCTGTATAATCAATACATTTGCGAAAATAGTGCAACATTTGTTAAATGACATTCAAAAGGAATGAAAAGATAACTTGAGCCTAAAAAAAAATAATTCCAGTATCCTGTTGCTGTTTTTAAAATCTCGTTGTCATATTCAAAAACTCAGAATTTGTTTAATGTCAGACTTTCACAATTTAATGTTATCTAAATTAAAGGCACGCATAAAGAATCGCCTTTTCTAAATGTTCTAAGTCCGCAATATTTACTTAATAAAACTAAATATGAATATGTGAATAAAACTAAATATTACCCATCACCTTTTTTATATTCACAAACAATGACAATATCAACCCAAACTCGCCCTTCTCAGACTCACTCAGGGTCAGGGAAGGACCTCCGTAGGGCCTGAAGCTGCTTAATTGGTAGCGACATCAACGCCCCTCGCGGACTCACAATGTACTACTCCACGGTCCGGCGACTCCCTTGTCATTGTATTAGTCAAGTTCTCTCCCTCCTCTCTCGAAACAACAGCTCACTCTTCAGACATTTCTAAATCCTTTTCAACTTACTTTTCCTCCATTTTACGTGCCCTTTGTTTTTATAACGAGTTAATTAGTCGTCGTGGGGCAGATTACATTGTTTAGAACAGGTAAACAAACTATTGAACAACGGCATTGTGAAACATGTTGTAAATAGGTTACAGATGTAATTCGCCATGTGGCTGAAAAAAAATAGGTTAGGTTTCAGTAGAATATTAACACACAGTAGCGAATCTTAGGTGTCCTAGGCCTACTTGCCAGCCAAACGATGCTAGCGATCCTAGCGGTGGGAAAGCAAACAGCTGGCCTGGAGCGATAAGCAAATGAACGATTTAATTCGAATACTTACGCTCAATTTATTGTATTGCAAAATTAGTAAACAGCCATGCTATCTAGCGGAGAGACGCCGTAGCTCTGCGTCACGGCCACTAGGATCGCTAGCGTCAGCATTTTTCTCAAGAGAAAGCTTCGTGATTTTAGACTGTAGTTAGATAGTGTACCACCAGAACATGATGTGGTTGAATCCATAAAACATCATTATTTAACATGTTACATACATTTATGTGATAAGGCGCTATACTTTTAAAACGCCAGCACTTCACACCTGTGACAGGCACCGTATAACACCATGATTTCACATTATATAAATGTGAAAACCCCCACAAATTGCTACAAAATATTACATTTGATACCGTAATAACGTCATTTTACAATAACACGTAAAACCGGTATGATAAAACAATCTGTTCGTGGTAGCCTACTTACTTAAATAAAAATAAGCATAAAATTGTCATCGAGCCAAAGTCTACACCGAGTGGTAGGTATCGTAAAAGAATGTAATTAGTTATATAAATGAGCAATGTATAATGGTTTCGTTTATTTAAGTTACCTATTTTTTCTTTTAAGAACTGGATAGTTATTGTCGTATTGTTTAGGTAAAGTGTACTATCGTTAATGTTGTCGAAGACAAATACACTAACTAACCATCTTTGGGAGTCAGTGATCGAGTGGTCTAGGGCGTCAGGACTTTCCTGAGTTAGAGAAAGCGGAAGTTTTAATCCTGGCCTTCGCTTGAAGTTTTTATCATTCATTTTCAGCCTGCACTGTACTGGTTCTCCCCCTTAGATCAGTAGTCTATGGGGAATGGGTAGAGTAAGGTTGAAAAGGAAATCGGCCTCTCCTCGTAATAACTAAGGAAACTTTTAAAAAGGAAGAAAATCAATCAGGTTGGTCTAAATATGGAAGTAGTCATTGCTTCGAGAGGTTTTGTCAAGTGTGTTTCCAATTAGGACAACATATCGAGTATATTCCCTGTCGTGTGGCGAGGGAAGGAGACAGGGCGTGCCCTTGTCGTGCCGTGAGGAGTAACATAATTAGCCCCTCCCTTAACGTAATAAACGGACGATGTCATCATAAAAAAATAAAAACACGCTAAACGCAGAATTCGTACAAACATGCAGGGCACAAAAACATTATTACATGTACTTGAAAACTGCATAGTGCTATCACAAGGTGATTGATTACACGTCAACCAGAGTTTACATGTCTGTTGACTCTTGTCCACTCCCTTAAACTTCGTTTAAGATCCGCAGTTTACATAGCTAGTATATAATCAACTGGAAGTAGTCAACTATAGATACAACTCTTAGAAATTGGCCTACTGAAATCACCTTTGCAAGAGAGATACACTGAGTGGTAGAAGTGAGATAGAAAATTACTCTAAGACAACTAGGAATACGGTAGGCCGCGTGCTGGCAGCACAGTAGGAAACCCCGCCCACCACTTTATTACTCCCTGTCTTAAAATCAAATTAACATAGTGATTTCTTAAACAAAGATAAATTAATTACCTCTCAGATAAATTGGATAGCAAGTTTTTATTTTTAATTCCATGGTTACTTTTGACTGTCTAAAATTGTAGTTTTGTTTACATTATTGCGGATCTTAAATTTAACCTTAAAGGAAGAACTTTAGGAAGCTGCAGAAGTTCCAATACCATATTGGATTTAATCCTTTAAGAGCAACGTTAACGCGGAACAGCTCTGTGATTCCACAAAATTTCAGAAATTTATATTTTGAACACTGTTTGGAAGAGTGTAAAAAATCCACTATGTTTTATTTATTTGTGATGAAATGGAAAAGTTTGAATTTTATTTTTATGACTTTTATGAAAATAGACGTGAACAATCAAACATTTTAAACGTTGATTCTTTAGTACCTTTCGCTCTATTTCAAATTATGTAAAAACTATAATTTTTGGAAAAACCTTTAAATCACAGTTGTGTTTTGCATGTAACATTGCTCTTATGGGCATAAATTCAATATGGCAACTATCTCTGCAGACTCTAAATTGGCTTTCCAAACAAAAACCCAGATTTAAAGACTGTTCTTTCTCCTCCAATGAAAGTTTGACTGACTGGAAGTTTAAGTCAGCACAAGTTAGTTAATACAAATCATAATAATCCTAAACTCGTTTTTAAAACACTTGCTCATTTTATTTGAAGCGTTTAACTGATTATTTTCTTAGATACTTGACTAAGTTTCTGAAAACATTCTAAATGTATTGTGAACGCAGTTATATTTTGTATTGATAAACACTTTGATATCAAAATATTATGGGGATTTTTGCCGTATGAAAAAAGCACATGATATTTCAAATTCTGCGACCCATCGACGTCATAAAATAGCGACTTAAAATTTAGCAAAAGAACTTAAGCCAACACGCATTACACAACATTGGCAAATGTCCTCTTTAATGTCACAATCCTGGAAATTCTACGTCTTCAATAATTTTCCAGACAGAAGAAGAGTTTGGTAAGTCTCCATTTTTCTTGCAAAACATTTCCTATTAGAGCCTAAGCATTTTTCAGAAGACCATTTCTTTCCGTAAAAATAGTTAAACGCAAACACTTCCATTGAGTTCGCTGTTTAGAACACTATTCTAAACTTGTATTCACTTATTTAGAGCTAAGGAAGATAACTGTCATTTCCGTTTCCTTTCGATTATTATTTTACTAAGTGCACTGCAATTAGAATGTAACTTGTCCGCCCATTAGTAGTCATAGAGCAGTGAATCCAACGTCAACAATATGTTGTCCTCTATGTAGAGGTACATCATAGGATAATCCGTCTTTGTCGGGACACACCTTCTATCTGTCACAGCAAGCATCACCCTTTCTTACTAACATTAACAGTAGTACGCTCGTTTATGACTTGACACGTATAAATATATATATATATCAGTTTATTAAATAATCAGACTAACGTGCAGTAAATTAATATTATCGTACATTTGGCATAATTTACTTATTATTAGGACAACGATGTCAAAATATTAGCTAATAGATTTCGAATGAGTCTGTAGGCCTGTGGATGAATTAAGTCTTTGTTACAAACTTAGGTTTTTGAAAGTGTGATTAATTCGTCTTACATGAATAAAATACGGTAGGTATCACGCGGGCTCTTTTATGAAAACAATTGGTGTACACAAAAAGTTGTCTTGAAGAAATGTCGAATATATACGAGTATTATCACTATTAGCCAAATGTTTATTATTGTAATATTTGTTAGTAATGCCACAGTATAATTTTATAAACATACAGTAGCGAAGCTCAGCCGTTTTACTTGCACCAAGCGATGCTAGCGAACCTAGTGTTCAGGTAACAACTGGCGCCGTAAGCAAATAAGTGATTTGATTTGAATATTTATACTGAATTAATTGTATTGCAACATAAGTAAACTGTCATGCTATCTAGCGGAGATATAGTGTAGCTCTACGACATGAGGGTTTCAGCGGAGAGGGGAATCTTTCCACCGCTGAGCTGCTTTGCTTCACGGTTCAACTTCAAATTTTCTCAACCACCCTTTTTAACTCACTCGCACAAGTGCTTAATAAGGTCGTTTTCTTAGTGGTTTGTGTACGTGCCTAATTGATCAATCAGTAACTTTGAGATGGAGTTGATATTGTAAAATTATACTCCTCACTTTTTTATAAATTTTCAAACAATACCAATAAAATACACTAGGCCTTTCACCAGCAATAATCATCAGGCAACACAAAGAACCGAAATTCTTTTTTATTCAAATTCCCGTGATTACAATTCAAGCTACTCGGTGGTAAATTAGCTTACTTACAATTAATTTAGCTGGAAGCCTCAATGTAGAGTAGTTATTAAAATAACAAAACCAGCTGATCTGCATTGCAGCCACGCCTTGATGCCTAAGCTGGTATAACAATACTAGCATACATGCATATGTTGTTATAGTTATACATAGGCCGCTTAGAAAACGACCTTTTCAACACACTGGTACGAGTGAGATGCAAAGAGTGGTGCAAGTGAGAAAGACATTTTTTTCTTTTCCCACTGTATAATTTAATTAAAAAAATGTCTTGGTAACTCGAGTGTTAGGCCACGTGCTGAAGTGCAGTAACAAGCCCCGCCCATTTTACGTCGTTAACAGCAGTGATCAAACTTTACACCAACGAATCAAGCTTAGAGCGATTACATTTAATCATTACTTAGAATACAAATAACAATTCATAATGGTAATAACACAATGAATACTAACTTAAACAATAACAAGCAAGTAAACAAACTTGTACAGTTCATTACAGTCATTTTGGTCAACTAAACACTGTTGTGGAAATTGAACTTTTGAAGACGGAAGTTAGTCACCGGTGGAGTAAGGCAGCTCAGCGGTGGAAAGATTCCTCTCTGTCGCTGGAACCCCTACAAGCGCTGAATAGTCACTGGAACGCGCAGATCGCTGCTTACTATCCGGCCAAATTATAGTTTTTTCAGTTACCGTGATTTAATCAATAGCCCAATAACATGTGAACAAAGCTGTCTATCAGCTGATTGCATTAACATTTTTAAAAACTGTTTGGGATGGAACTGAGAACATTAAACTAAATATTGTCTGTTGTACAGCCTTCTTTAAGGCAGTATAAAACTGCCTATTTATGAATAATCTATTATGTATAATTTATTATTTACATGATTATTAATTGATAAAATATATACAAGGAACCAACAATAATCAACATATTATACCAAACTGGAAGGTTTATTGAACTTTTTACAACTTTCAAGGGAGCTGATTATATTAACCTAACAAGAGAAATGAGATTTCATCAACACTATGTCTATAACGTAGGGTAAAAGTTTGAAATATTAAATTTTAAGACAAAGTATTGATTATTTATAGTAATAGTGTGTACATATTTGTTTCTGATATTTTGTTGCATTTTTATTTTTCCAATGAGCCAATTCAATAAAAACAAGTTAGAACAAAGTAAAGTGCAGTGTTGGGGTAGGGGCTGTGCCAACTGAAAAGTTGGCCAGCGGCCAACATTGTGGCCCAACTCAACTTTCTGAATACATTTAACAGAACTGACGGAGTCGATAAAATGGAATTGCCCCGAGGTTCCAGATAAAACTATTCCCCAACCTACAAAATTTAATGGGAAAGAATCAATGATACATATCTGCTTATTGCTCGTTTCGTTTTTATCAAGAAGTGAATTATTTATTAAAATTTGACCTCTAAACTGGGTTATACTTTGTAAGTATTTCATAAAATATGTATACATATTATCCAGAAGCATAGTTAGGCATCTAAATGACTACATATATTATTTATTTTTAAAATAAATTAACAGGATATATATCAAATCTTTGTTAAATTATATTATACAGTATTTCTAATCTGAAGCTGAATATAACAAATATTTAATTTATTTTAATATATATGTAACTTTTGATCCGAATAATAAGATTCAAAGATTAATAGCATTCAACTTACCTAATAAAGATTTCATTTATTTTTCACAAAGTAATCTTTATTATATACTCTAAACAATCGTTAAAATTGTAAGTGTTCCTATTATTACGCAATTTGGCCATTAAATTAGAAAACAATTAATTTCAATTCTATAAATTTTTAAAACATTTTATTTGATACCAGGAGACATAATATATTTCTTGGAGACATAATCAAATATATTTCTATTTACAAATGGATGTATGTAGTTTTATGAAGATATACAATATATGTTTCCAGCATGATGGCTAAGGTTTCGGAATGCAACGTTCATATACCCAACTGAGCCAAGAGTCAGTACTTTATTCTTTGAATAAAATTCACACACAGGCCTAAAGGCCCATGTGAACTAGCAAGTGAAGTTTTAAAAAATGATCTCTATTTCTATCTTATAGGATTTAGTAAAATATAGAGCTCATAGCTTTTAGACTCTTTTGAAGATCTCAGTGTTTGGCTTTCTGAGGTAGGTTAGCCTGTGGCTTCTTAAAGTGGTGCAATCGGTTTTCGGTGAGTTAATTGTATTCCAATTTTATAATCAAAATTAGTTAATATACCTCCCCTCGAGACATGAAAAATATCTTAAAAAAACTTTGTAACCACTTTATTAGAGATTGTGGCCTTTTGAAGAGGTGGATTTAGCTGATTTTAAATCAGCATTAAGACAAAATCGTTCCAAGTACAGATTTAATTTTGTATAACAACGTTTTTTACACATAATTGAAAGAACTAAGATGTTTTTCACTTTTAAAAAATGTAAAAATATTTATAATTTTAAAGGTGAAAAATACACTTTTTTACCCTAAAAAATGTAAATATTTGTATATTTAAAAAAATGAAAAACAACTTAATTCTTTCAATTATGTGTAAAAAACATAGTTATAAAAAAATAAATTTGTACTTCAAACGGTTTTATCATAATGCTGTCATAAGACAGTTTTTTTATATATATTTTTCTTTTCTGTCTCAAGGGGAGGTATATTAATTAATTAATTTTGATTATAAAATTGGAAAACAACTAACCCACCAAAAACTGATTGCACCACATTAAGGGAACTTAGCCTGTGGCTTCTTAGGGAGATTAGCCTGTGACTTTATTTGAAGATCTCAGTGTTCAGCTTTCTGAGGGAGCTCAACCTTTGGCTTCTTAGGGAGATCAGCCTGGAGGCTTCTTAGGGAGATCAGCCTAGAGGCTTCTTAGGGAGATTATCCTGGAGACTTCTTAGGGAGATCATCTGTGGCTTCTTAGGGAGCTTAATCAATGGCTTATTAGGGAGCTCAGCCAATAGCTTCATTTGAAAATCTCAGTGTTCGGCTTTATGATGGAGATGAGCCTTTGGGTTTCTTTAGGAGTTCAGCCTGAGGCTTAATTCGAAGATCTCAGTGGTCTCTGAGGGAGATCAGACCATGGCTTCATTTGAAGATCTGTATTCGGCTTTCTGAGAGAGATGAGCCTGGTGACTTCTTAGGGAGCTCAGCCTGTGGCTTCTTAGGGAGATCAGCCTGTTGCTTCTTAGGGAGCTCAGCCTGTGGCTTCTTAGGGAGATCAGTCTGTGGCTTCTTATTGAGCTTAGCCTGCTTCTTAGGGAGATTAGCCTATGGCTTCATTTGAAGATCTCAGTGTTTGGCTTTCTGAGAGAGTTCAGCCTGTGACTTTATTCAAAGATCTTAGTGTTCACTAAGGAACATCAGCCTTGGGCTTCTTAGAGAACTCAGCCTGTTGCTTCATTTGAAGATCTATGTGTTAGGCTTTCTGGGGGGGGGGGCTTAGACTGTGGCTTCTTAAGGGTACTCTGCCTGTGGTTTCATTTGAAGATTTTAATGTTCAACCTTGTAAGAGAACTTTATTTTTTAGTTTCTTTGGCATTTTTGTAAAGAACTTGGAGGTGTATTGAACCCGAATGATTGTTGGGTTCAAGACAAGAATGACTTTAATTTTCTTCCCAAATTAACTATCTTTAAAAACTAAGATTTCCCTAAAATATGAAGACATTTTCCGAAGTGATCGCTAAATATTTTGACTGTTAAAAAAAGTAAGGATTCAAGAGGAGAGTGCATTTTATTTTATATCTGACTTTAGTGTATTTACTTAGATCCATCTTTTTTTTTTAGAAATGGAAGGTAGAGTAGGGTATAAAAAATCTAAATTAATTATACTTAGTATAGTTAAAAATCTAATCTAAATATAAAATTAAATAGTATAAAAATAACTAATATAAATTTTAAAATGCCAGACATTTATTTCTTGTTTGCATCCATCTATATTTATTTTATTTTAAAATATTAAGAACCGAATGATTGTTTTAAAAATTCCCAGCCTGATTAAAAAAGGTTGACCCTACTCCCTAAATGTAAAAAGAGTACAAACTTGCTTTTAAGAACCCTGATATAGGTAATTGCATTGAAAGTGACTAAACAGGTTAATGGGAAATTTACAAACTAATAATAAATGTCAAAAATCCTAAACCATTCCTCCTACTATTAATATATTAAATTGCCATTAACTACTTAAAATAATTAAAATATAAATAATAATAAATAAATAAAAAGTTTATGTGCTTGCTTGAACTAAGTTTAAAAATAAATATATAAGTTTAACATGCACAAAAAGGACATAAAATGATATTTTATTACTTATAGATTAAATCAAATGAAAATGTAAAAATTCAACAATCCATAAACAACAAATTTTGTATTTAATATGATGGCTTTTAAGAGGCGAAGAGCTAGCTTACATTGGTAAATAAAGAAAAATAGTCATCAGCAAATAAAAAATAAATCATAAACAACACTAACATATAAACATTAAAGCTATGTATATTACATTTATACATACAAGGCTCCTATTGTTGTAAATTATGTTTTTTACATAACAATTCTTACATAGTTGTTTCTTTTTTAATTGTAAGATGGTTTTCTTTACACTTAATTTACAATATAGAAGTACAATGATTCAACATGCAATTATTTATACAGCAAACCAAATAATAGGAGTCTAAAAATCATTTTCTAAAGTTGAAATTGAAACCCCTTTAAAAGCGTAACTAAATAAATAAATGAAAAACACTCACAAAAACAAAACAGAATACTTTACTTTTTGGTGGAGACATAAAATTTTAGAGTTATGTTTATGCTGTGTATTATACTGGAGTTTTGAACAAGTTGCAATACAAACAATAGTTTTGTTATACTCAATATTGTATTACTTTACAATACTGAACTATCTAGTTTTCTTTTACGTATCAGCAGTAAAATTATCTTAACCAAACACTGTTTTTAAAATTGAATTAATCGATATAAGAAAAAAATAAGTTATGTACTCGTATATGGTGCAAAGTGCATAAGACAGTTTCAACATTAGGAGGCAAGAGAGAGGGTATTATATACTTTTTCATTTCTTCTTAACCCAATTTATATATAAAGTTATATAACTTATGAATGATATTCTCCTTCTCTATAAAAATACTGCCCTTGGTCTGTCTTTACTTATTGATAAGTGAAAAATATTCTGACACGAGTAGTTTTAAATTAAATTTTAATATATTTATTATTTGTTTATTTAATATGTTTGATAATAAATTTACTACTAAATGCAGAAGACTAAAGGTGTGTTTTTACTGGAGCGTCTGTAACGAATATCGCTCAACGATAATCACCTAGCGATGATTGCAAGCGGAGTGTTTTTACTGAAGCGACGGTTAGTGAGTTATTTTCCGTTGTCTATTGAACAAGAGGTTTTATTGCAGCGATGGCTAAAAGAAAACCATTACTGTTAAATATCTGCTAGCAGAAAAAATCGACGACAAAGAAACATTAGAAATGTTAAGTGCTCCAAGATTAGAAAAACATGCAATGTTTAAAAGAAAACTAGAAGAAGGGTACTTCAAAATTTTAATAATCGATCATTTACTAAGAGATGAGGTTAAGTTTTCACAGTTCTTCCTTTTAAATGAACTTAATTGTAATGTTGTGTTAAGTTTCATAAAAGAAGACATGAAGAAGTCATCTACAAACTGTATTCCATTTCCAGTAATACTTCACAAAACAGCTCAAGCCACATTCACATGTCACAATATAATCGTTCAGCATCTGCGACTATGTCTGCTCTCGGGCCAGTTGCCAACAATTGACACTAGCGGCTCCCATCGCAGACACTTCAGTCAAAACGGCTCCAGAAGCAGTTAATCACGATTATCGCAGCAGACGCTCCAGGACAAACGTACCTTAAGGTAGTCTGGGGGTGTACTAAGAAGATAGAATGAATTCCATCTGACTTAAGTATTATAAAGATGGCTGAAGAAAGCCGCCATGGACTGCCTACATGGAGTCCATGACAGAAATGGAAATTGTATGAAGGATATGGAGAAAGTTGGAGCGACGGGGAGAGGCAAAAGATTGGCCCAGATGGAAGGAATATGTTAGTGCAGCCATTTATCAACTTGATTGAGATGGCCTTGAGAGCAAGGGTGCTTAATTTATTTTTAAAATTTTTACTAGTTTCGCTATCAAGGTATGTGTGGATTTTTAAACCTATTGGAATTGTGTTGGTTACAGTCAAATTTTAATTGTCATCTGTTCAGTAATCCTATATATTAAAACAATCGGGTCATTTAGTTCACTTATTTTCTGAACTTATTACTTGATCGATTATGATGAAATTTGTTTTATTCAAAAGATAATTATGATTTTGAAGCCGTAACGGAGCTATATTTTTTTAGCTTTTGATTTGCTTGAAAATGGAAATAGCAATTGGTGGGTTATTTGTTTTATTTATCTTAATTACTGTTGTTATTTATTTAAATTAACATTATTCCATCTATTACAATAGTTTAAAAGATGCACAGATTATGTTCAATATTATTTTTTAATGTTAGACTTATCTGTTGTTATTGTTTATTTACCTGGCCACATTACTACTTGAAGTGGTCAGCCAGTTTCCAAACCAGTAACGCAAGGTACTGGTTTGGAAATTGGTTTGGTAAATTGCAAAAATTTAATTCAGTAATTTTTGCAATTTATTTGCTTTTAATTGTCTAAGGTTACGTACAAAAGTTATGTTTGGTATGCCACTTGAATGTTTTTGCACAAGGCAACCATTTTGATTCTTTTGGCTTCATAAGATTGTTTTCTTTAGGTTGTGTTTTGGATTTCAAGCAAAATAATTGAAAGGTTTATCTTTTAACTTCAAAAAAGATAAAAGCCAGGTGACCCGGTGGCCGAGGGGTCTAAGGCCTCAGGACTTTGAGCTTGGGTTAGAGATAGCTCTGGATTGAATCCGACCTAGATTGGAAGATTTATCAGTACTATTCACCTTCTGTACTGGTTCGCCCCCTTACTCTGTCTGAATAAGTTCCTCACACAGATCAATAGTCTATGAGGAATAGGCAGAGTAAGGTTAAGAAGGAGGTTGGTCTCTCCTTTTTTGTAAAAGAAAAAGTCTTTCTATAATTCTAAAATTTTCTTTTTTTACCTAAATACCATAATGTCTCTTTCTTCCTCTAAAAAAATGTTTTTTTGAGGAATTTTTACGCTGTATTTTGATTTAGATTTATTTACAAATCAGACAGTTTTTTCATTTCTTTATTTTTTGCTAACTGATATATAAAGGCATGAAATACTGTCATATGCATTGTTAAATGAAGATTTTTTCTATCATTAATTTTGTTCTCTTCAGATTATTCATAAAAACTTTGACTATCTGCTGTATCTGTACTAAGCATATACAGTTTTGTAGTATATAACTAAAACAGGATGCAAGCATTAAATAGGTTATATACTATTCACTCAAATGAGTCAAAATAACTATTCATGTCTATGCAAATTGTAAATTTGAATGGAGTCAGAGTTATATTGGATAACAAATTATAAAGGAAAACTAAAATAAAAATCGTTAACTAAAATATTCACTTATAGTGTACAGATGCTTATTAATTGATTAAGTTTTCACAGCTTTTTTGAACTTTAAGAAGTCTACAATAGTAGACTTACTAGTACAATAGTAACGTATTGAAATCTTGCAAAGAGTATTAAGGAGTTTACGGCAATTTTTATTTTATGTATCATAACATTACAGTACTTCTGAATCTAAATACAGTATAGAGTATGTAGCAATATTTTGTGTAAAGTTGTCTTGACGCCTGGTATGTAAAGTAAATGAGTTAAATTAATTAGAACTCAATTAGATGGTAAACTATAAATATAACGGAAGATTAAACTTTTTATAATAAAAACTATTATTTTCAATGATAGTAGTGAATTACCAATGATTTACTGTACACATTTTTTTCTGGTTTGATACAGTTGAAAATAATTAAATTGGCTATACTTCCATGTTTCAGAAAAGAAATTAGTAAATCAAGAAATACTTTGTATAGAAAACTATAATCTTTTTTTTTTTTTGCTCTTAAGCTTAGGATTAAAACGATTGTTTTCTAAGCTTTTTTTAACAATTATTTTGATTAATATATTTACGTTGGTAATACAATAAAAGCATCAAATTTGAAATCAATTAAGGCAATACATTTCTTATTTCATTAATTAATGTTGACATACCTCTTATATCCAGGAAGCATCAATCTAGTGTCAGTGAAATTAAATTTAATTTTAACAAATAAAATGAACCTCCAAATTTGTAATTGACACAAAATGAACCTAACCATTTTACTTTTGTCCACCTTTTAAGTAGTCTAAATCTTAAACCAAAAAATAAACATAATGGCTTTTCTTGGGGTTCAAATATAAAATCTTTTTTGGGTGGTTCTACAAACTATTTTTAGAGACATTCTTTCAAAAATCTTCTTAACTTGATGTTACTCAAGTCTGGCTTTATTTATTTTTTTTTATTGCATTTTTTGACTTATTGATTTGTATAGCTTATTAACTATTGTATATTTCAAGAAAATACTATAATTGGGTTGGACAGTAAGTGACCTCGTGTTATATTTAACACATGAAGAGGTTTCAAAAGCAGAGGAGAATTGTTCCACCGCTGAGCTGCTTTAATTCACTGGCGTGACTATTTCCACCACACTATTTAGTTAAAAGAATTAACTGTAATGAACTATACAGTTTTGTTTAATTGCTATTTATTGTTTACATTATTATTCATTGTAATATTGCTATTAATAATTGATAATTGAATAATAAATAATTATTTAATTTAATCGTTCTAATCTTGATTCGTTGGTGTTAATCAAACCAGCCAATGGTCACTGCTGTTAATGACATAATGAGTGATGACGATGTTGCGATGTCGGCATGCAGCTTTCTGTCATCCTGGTTGCAATGAAAATTTTTAAATAGAATTTTACAGAGTACTTCTCTTTCTCACTTTCACCACTCAGTGAATCTCACTCGTACCAGTGTGTTCAGAAGGTCATTTTATGAGCAGCCTATATCTAATGTATTTTTTACATTATTTATACAAATTTATTTCTAAATTTGTTCAACAGACTAAACTGATATATTTTCTACTTTTATATTTTTTATTACAGCCTAACTTTAACTTTAACTCTACGGTTTTTTTTTATATATATATATATTGATGCATATTAATAAAAAATTTAAATGTGTACATCTACATAAAACATTAATTATGATAACTATGTTTAGGCTTCATTGCTAAGCCATAATGAAGGGGACGAGGGAAATGGGACCATTGTGATTATATAATAGTCTTTGATAAATACCCAACACGCAACATCCAACTCGTTAAGATGAATAAATAGTTTTTTAAATCTAAAAAGGTGAGATTTTTTTCATCACAGGAAGTTTAGGTGGTTAATTTCTCATACAACACAAAAAGTAAACAACTACTATAAAAAATGTACACCAGACATATTATATTTTTAGTTTTTAAAATATTAAATTACACCCATACTAATAAAATAAGAGGAATGTGTTCATTACAGGAACTGTACTTCAAGAATCATGTTTGTTATTTATTTTCAGAGGAGCACTTCATACATTTTTAAATGGTTTATTCCCAACCAAACATTTGTGGTTGAACACCTGTAGGTAAAGATAATGTTTACATTTGCAAGAAGAGAATGAACCCACTTCCCAGTAAGAACATTACACAGTTTCACAAAACATAATTGACTTTCTTGTTGTCTGTGACGCATGTATTACTGCCTGGTTGTTCCATCTTTCTTACTACAAGACCCCAGACACACATATGTTGATTCAAGACATCAGAATCACCCATTGAATTAAGGCTCACCAACATAAGTTATTTATTGATCTTTTACTTTCTCCCATATGGGTTAGCATAGAGAAAACCCATATGGGATCACCAAAAAAAACTTGTTTACAAGTTGGTCTAAATATCCATTTTAGGGTCTCCTGAACCCAAAAAAGTGTTTTTTAGACAAATTTTGGTGTCTGTCCGCTGGAGACCAAACAGATGGATTAATTTTTATGAACTTTGGTATGTATGTGTATTTAGCCAATATCTCCAGACCATTTTTTCACTTTTTTTTTATTTTTAGACAAAAAAAATTGAATGTTCTCCAAAACGGCTCTAACGATTTTGATTAAGTTTTCTGGGAAGATATGAATTACAATTTTAAATATTTTAGTAAAAACCGCACGTCTCTAACTTGACTAGTTTATGAGTTATGTTAAACAAAATTTTTGGGAATCAAACTGGTAATTTTCTAAGTTTTTATTTTTTGGTGTTTAATATGGGGGGAAGTTTGTGCCAATTCTTTGAAACCATTTATTTATTTTCAAATTGGTTTTATGCATTATTTCTCAACAAATCTAAAGGCAGTGGAGGCAGTAAACAAAGCTAAAATAAAATGTAAAGAATTACAGGATACCAATTCATACAGTCTTCCTCCATCAGTGACAGCTGGGAGGGTAGAACAAGACACAAAATAGTAAAATGTTGGCTTTAAATTATAAAAATTACACAAATTGAAACCGTTGGTCAACACTTCTTGATTTCTTGGCATTCTTAAAATAAATGTACTGATGATTTTGGAATTATTGAACTTAATAAGATGGATCAACCTGACATCTATATACTAGTGGAAAGGGTCGATCTGGCTGGCTCAGCAAGCTGAGATTTTATAGTTCCAAGATGATGGTTGATGACTTCATTAATATTCAATTACTTTGACAACCGGAAAACTGTGCCAGCCGCCAGGGATATAAGAAATACTACTTTTCGAAAAGAAAACGTTTTATGACAACTTCAGCAGAAGGTATTCTGCCATATCAGGAACTGCCAATGGAAGAAACAAAGAACATTAAAAGGTATTTAGTTTTCGTGCTTCAACTGGTTGTTAAAAAGCCATAGCTCAATTACAAAAATATGATGATCTTTTATAGAATCTATTTGCAATTTTTCTCACCGATACATTTCTAATAATTTTTTCCAAGCCTATATCAAGTAAAGACAGAAGAGAGTCAATGAGCAAACACTTCCATAGTGTAAGCCTTTGTTTTGTTTCAACAGCCACTTCATTTTCATTTTTTCAATATTAAGCGAGGTGTAAACAGGTCTACATTTGCATTATAAACTTATTTTAGTAAATTAAACAAAAAATTTAGTTTTATAATTATTTTTGAAAAAAACCTAGGACCTCATGAACAGTCTAGTATGGTGAAAAATATGCAATTTTAATTTTCCCTCTTACAAAACATGTTTTAACAACATAACTTTTCAGACAATATAATTTAATAACTAAATACGTATTTTTCAAAGGAAGATGCCAATAATTTTAGTGAAATGGACAATTATGTATACAAGATGTTCACTTTCATGACCCGTTTGACGTAATTATCTGCCAACAATATTTTGTTAAATATAATACTCCAAAAAATTATTAGAATGTGAAATATAACGTTTTAGGGTTATTAGATGGGCTTTCAACAAATTAGAATGAAACATTTTTAAAATTTTTTGTTTACCTCAACCATCATTCAATTCTGCCCAGACTGTAAACTGGGAGGAGAACTTAATTGAATTTTTTTAAAACAATTTTGTTAATTATGTTCTTTTACCTGTAGGGTCCTTAATTATGATTTGTTTAATTAATGTGACGTACAGATGCTTGTTAATGAAACTATAATATACCAAAACTAGTTGTAATCACACAAAAATAAATTCAGATGATTTGGGGCACTGTTGCCATATCGTTGATTATCACTACACATTTCTGCTAAAATCTGGCTATGTTTACTTAATATATGCTTGATTAACATGTTATTTTCAAAACAGACGAATGAACACAGAAAAAAACATCAAGAATGCAATGGTTGAATCCGTGAAAGTTTTATGTTTACACGAGCATGGTAACAGTTATAAATCAATAGTTTAATTCAAATTATACCAGAACCATTAGTGAAATAAACAAAAAGAACACATTAAAAAAGATATTAAATAGGTAACTTTCATTCTTTCAATAAATTTACGGATTTACTGCCAATGAAATATACGCCTATTAGTTTACAATAACAAATGATTATTCTCTGCAACAGATGTTGAGACATTTCAGTACCCATCCATGAACTATTTAGCAACACTGTTGGAGGAGGGTTCAGACATACAATCCACCATTGGACTATTTCATGCGGTCTGCACTCGTCATCGCTAAGATTGACGGTTGAAACTTATGTGGTATAGTTAACTTCTTAATAAATTGGAGAGATAGGATATCAGCAAACTTATCTTGGAAGACTAGTTCACTAACACCAGAGTAGTAGTAACATACACAAAAGAAACACAAAATCACACAAATTTTCTGTGTCACTGGCACTTTCTTCAGGTGAGTAAAGAGAGAGAGAGGGAGAGGGGGAGGGGTAAAGCTCTCTTGTGAGGGGGTGTATTTTGTGTTTCTTTTGTGTATGTTACTACTATTCTGGTGTTAGTGAACTTGTCTTTTAAGGTAAGTTTGCTGATGTCCTATCTCTCCAATATACTAATTCCTGGCCTAGTGCTCTTAAACCCAACCTATAACTTCTTAGTAAGAGATGGAAAGATATTAAGGCTGGATAGTAACAAAGACTTCAAAATAAAATAATGTATTAATTTACAAAATATAATTTACTGTACCTTACAATGGTATTGTACTGTATTAATAGAAAGTTATTTGAATTTAATTTCTTCTATTTTAACCTTCATTTATGCATTTAATTTTCCTGAAGGTTAGCTTTTACTTTAGTCTCATAAATTTCAATTGGTGGTATGGTGCAGCTCATATTTCCCGTAGTGCAGGTTTTTCTGTATACAAACATGTCATTACTGTGAAAAATGAAGATATTAGTTACAAATAAATAAAGTTATTTCTTAGCATATTACGTGTTGATAGAAATACAAGGCAAGTGAACGTCACACAACACAAATGTAGTACATTATAATTACAACGTAAAAATAAATATACATTTCATATATTATAAACAATACAAACTAGAGGAATTGTTAAAGGGATCAACCAACCTTTGTGAATCCCTCTGGTCTGAGGAAGGTAAATGTGGTTTGCTGAATTAGATCACTATAATATTTATTTTGTACTTATATTATGAAAATTTTGTGTTGTGCTGTATTCATTTGTTTTATAAACAAAATAAAAATTACTGTCTTAATTTCATAAATTTTTATATGTACAGATTTCAAAACAAACAAAAATATATTAAATTTAAAAAAAATAGTATTAAGAATAAACTATTCTGGTTTATTTACAATACAATAGTAAAGGTTTTGAATGTATTTAATTTTTACATAAAAACTGTACAATGTTTAAATATACACAATTTCAGATTTACAAGTCATATTTATTCATTCATTTTCATATATCAATACAGCTTATAAATTATACTTTAGAAAAAAAATTACAAATGTTTTAACTATCTGCTAGTTTTGGAGTATTTTTCTCTGCGTTCTCCACCTCTATCTGTCTTTTTTGAATCAGCGTATTTATCACCAACACTGTCTTTGTATTTCCTTTTCCTTGACTTTTTTGCTGTCTGTTCATCACTATTTGAACCACTGTCACTTCTCTCCTTGCCATTGGATTTGGATGAGCTTTTTTTCTTGCTGCTTGATTTGTGCTTGTTTTTTGTTTTGTTTTTAGAGGAAGTACGTTTTTCAGAAACGTCTGAATCAGATTCACTGGCTGAGGATGATTCACTTGAAGATGGTTTTACAGCTTTTTTCTTCTTCTTGGATTTTTCTTCATCAGAATCACTGTGTTTAGTTTTCTTCTTCTTTTTCTTCTTCTCCTTCTTAACTGACATTTTATTACTTATATTTCCCCCATTTTCCATTTTTTCAAGTTTCCTGAAAATTTATAGTATTAGTAACAATATTACTACAAGTGAAACTTCTTCAACATTTTAAGAAAACATAGAACATAAATAAGTAACTTGTTTACCCATAATGGTTATTATACATAACGATAATGTACAAAAATCAGCTGAAAGGAGAATTTAACAGCTGACTTCTTTACGATATCTCAAGAATGATTTCACGGTTGTCACAAAGCTGTATAGCTGCAATCCAATATATTAATTTGATTTGCATGTGTAAAAAAATTTTTTTAATTGAAAATTACATAAAATTCATGTTGAAAAACGGAAATGATTTAGAGTTAAGTATTTATTATTATGATCAATACAGTCACTAACGACTACTAGATTTGTTGTATTTAATATTTTAAAATCATATCAGCCTGAAGACAATTTGAATGAACTTTAAACACCAAGCCAAAACTTTATTCACATCTTGTGGAAGTTTAAACTTTTAGAACTTGCACTACCTAGTGAAAGCCTTGTTGACTGACCTACCACACAAGAGGACATACAGTTAAGTATAAATAATATGCAAGTATTTTACATTAACTACAACATAAATTCACAAAATCAACTAGTATATAAAACATGTATTCAAAAATATAACTAATAGTTAGTTGTTATGAAATTAGCAATTATTTTTGGGCAAGACTTTATTAGTTAATAGTTTTTAATACAAAACCTAAGATTTTTAACTATTTGTAGTACACATATTTTCATTTTTCCAGCGCAAAAAGGGAGTATTTCTTGAATAAATGAGATGGTGGTACCTGTTTGAACTCATCCACTCAGAGCTGTCTCTGTGTGTAATTTGCTTGTTCAATGTTTTTATGATAGCTATTTGCACCAGCAACAACTCTCGCAATAACTGGTTTAACCCTTAAAGCGCTGAATAAAATTTGGCCTAGGTCTTAATAGCGTGCATTTAACTTTATTTTTTTTATTTTATTTTTTTCAAAAGTTTAATTTATTTTCCACATAATGGACCTTTAAGTAAAAAAAATAGCCATTTCATAAAAATTTATTTAATTTTACATTTTGTAATATGACATAATGATTAAAACAATTTTATGGAATACGCTGCTATATATTCAGTTAGTACAATAACTTTAGTCTAAATTTAAACAATATAAAATAAAATGACAAACAATCTCATTATATGTTATCAAATAAACTATAATACAGTAATGGGATTAGTTAGTAGTTTTGGACAGTATGATACACTTCAAAACATCCGTCAGGGTGAAGTGTGGGATGTTCCGTGCAGGTCTTGCAAAAATAAATCGTTTCCCGGCAATAAATGAACACAATAAAATGAAACAAACCAACCAAAGAATAACTACAACGATGTAAACAAAAGCTTAGTGATGTCAACTAGACAGACTCTTGGCTGTGACTGGCGACACTGGCACTGGCAGGCGAACTGTCTAGCGAGATCCGGTTATATCCGCATTCCGCGCTATGCGTCAGTCGTCACGGCAACGAAAATAGCATAACAGCTGTTTCTAACTTCCTGTTGTGTGAAATTAAACCAGCTTGCATCCGGTTGGCTATAAATAAGCATTTAAAGGCTTTTGTACCCATTTCCGGTTATGTAGTGTACTATTAAATAAAAATAACCTAAAAAATACATCAATACGGATATGTCAGTATGCCGCGTTTAGAGCTATTTTCATTGTACTGATATATCCGTATGCCGCGTGATAAGGGTTAACTGACTACAAAGTCAATGTCTTACGTTTGACAAGGCGAGCCATTGGAAACTGCCTACTACTGTAGGTCAAAGTGTGTACTTACACGTGGGACTGACATACACAGTCATGCCACTAGAGGCAGGGAAAACTTCCGTACTGGACAACATAGAACAGTGGTCTATGAACACCTTCCCTTACAGGTGTCCAATTGATCAACAGTTTACCATCTGAATATAAAAGCCTCGATATGCCCAAGGCATTAAAGACACACATCACTGGGAGACTAATCACTAGGTCGGCACTGGTGGCGCAGACCTGTTACCCAGCTACTTGGGGACAAAGTGTTTGAGAGATTGTAGGCGATAGGTTGGATGCTCGGTCCTCTTAGTACCGACATGGCATCCGCTCAATGGTTGCTATCAGTGTGGACACTACTAGAGAAGTCTGGGGTGTCCATGTTGGCTGGTAATCATTGTGCGGATGTTGTTTGGAGGAGATAACTGAGTATCAGGCTTGTCAATTAGCTGAAAATCAGACCAGTACTACGTGGTTCGGATTCCACGTAAAGCTGTAGGTCCCTTAGTTGCCCTAGCTGTTGGGCTATTAATAAATTGCCCTTTCTGAGGAACAGTTGAACTCAATTAGTAACCAGACTACACTCACCCACACTCATCCTACACTCATATAACCATTCATATTCACCTTAAAATGCCGACACAACGTTGTGTCGGCGTCTCATATGCAAGAATGTAAGAATTACATTTTATATTTGAAAACTGTTTCATAATAAGTGAAACGTGGATATTATCCAAGAAAAACGAGAAAAGCCCAATGGTCGTTTAGTACAAGACGGGATGGTAAGAATAAAAAAAATCAGGGAACCGAGAGTGCAGTACACAGACTCTCACATTATAAGAACAACCAAAGTAAGGGACAAGAAGCGAGAAGACAGGAAGGAACATGACTGATTGAAGTTAGGAGCCCCACACCAGAGGGGAAACGTCTGTTGGGAAGATTGAAGTTAAGATGGAATAACCAAGTGCTCAAGGTCTTAGGTAGCCTTGGTGCTGACATCAACTTAGCAGAAGACAGATATGCATGGAAGAGGCTGGTCAGCGAGGCAAAGAATCTTCAACTGAGATTTGTTGAACCATGGCAGTAAGTAATTAATCAAGGTTAGTAAGAAAAGTAATGAAAACAACTAAATCACTTACGCAGTTTAAACACCTTTACAAGAGTACATCACTGTCTCATTACAGCATTTTATAAATAAAAACTAGAACCATCAATTTTTTACAACTACAATACCCATTACCTTACCTTTTAACTTTCATTAAATATACAATTCTCTACAATATATTTTTCACTACACTACTATGAGTTCAGCTGTTTTCGTTATGTGTTTACAACCTGCGAAACATCATATTTTCAACAGCTGTCTATTGTTTACTACCGAAAGTGAAATGAAATGAAATGAAAAACGTCTTTATTTATATTCAAGAGGCGAAGTTAGGGCTGCAAAGCCCTCTCTACCACTTAACCTCATCATACATAATAACATATTTTCAAATATAAATAACAATTTACAAGGAAATACAAAATAGAAATTGCAATGTACGAAGTAAAACATATAAAGTCAAAAAATGTGAAACATTATATTTAAACTTAAAAATATTACGACTATCTCAAACAAAACTACAGTTATTCATAACATTTATTCAAAACTACATTCATTCAGTACAATCACTCATTACCGCCACCACCAAGCCACAGCGACACCAACCACTACTCCCGCTAGGCCCGCAGCAGATAGCACCTCACCTCCGCCCCAAACCGAGTGCGCTTATCGATGGATCTGATATTATCAGGCAGAGCATTCCAGAGCCTGCACGCGGAGACAATAAATGATTTGTTGAAAGTGGTGGTCCGGTGAACTGGAATAGCTAACATTGACTCACCACGTCTTGTTCTACGCACACCAACTTGTGACAGATAAACAAACTGCTCTGACAGATAATTAGGAATTTGGTTTTAAAGAATACTGTGCAACAATATCAGGATATGGAATTGTCGAAGATTGTTTAACTTTAAGATGGATAATTGGTGGAAAAATGGAGTAACATGATCCCTTCGCCTCAGGTTGAAAATAAATCTGATACAGTAGTTTTGGGCACGCTGTAATCTTTCCGCGAGCTCAACAGACATGTCATTGATTACAGTATCACAATAATTAAAGTGAGTGAAAACTAGAGTCTTTACTAACAACACCTTGACATTGAGAGGGAAAAACATGGCAAATCTTTTCAAAGTGTGTATAGCAGCAAAAACTCTATTACACATTACAGCTACTTGATCAGTCCAGTTCAAATTTTTATTCATAATAAGTCCTAGGTTTTTAACTTTGTCACAAAACGGTAATTCTGTATTGTTAAGTTTGAGTTTTGGTATATTTGTCAGGTCAATGTTAGAAGTGAGTCTAGTAGAGCCCAACAATATTGTTTGGGTTTTGGCCTCATTGAGCTTTAAGCCATGCTTGGCAGCCCAATTTGTGATAGACTGGATATCACAGTTAATGTTAGTTACGGCAGTAGGCAAGTCTTTCAAAGTAAAGTGAGTATATATTTGTAGGTCGTCAGCGTATAAGTGAAATTTGCAGAAATTGATAACAGTAGTGACATCGTTAATGTAGAGTAAGAATAAGAGTGGCCCAAGCACAGAACCCTGGGGCACACCTCTAGTCACCAGTTCCCAGTCAGAATTTCTGTTGTCTGCCTTTACACACTGCCGACGGTCCGTCAAGTACGACCTGACCCATTCAATACAACCATCAGAAAAACCACCAGAGAGCATTTTTATATAAAGAAGGGGATAGTAAACGCAGTCGAAAGCTTTAGAGAAATCAAATAGGGTCAAGATGGTAAGTAGGGACTTATCAATAGCAGAGCGGACATCGTCAGTTATTTTAAGAAGGGCAGTGGAAGTACTGAATCTTGAACGGAATCCAGATTGGAAATTGGACAATAATCCAGCACTCTCCATAAACGATGACATCTGACGGTGGACTAACCTTTCGAGGCATTTTGACAATGCTGGCAAGATACTGATAGGTCTGAAATCTGATGCAACTTGAGGTGACGAAACTTTTTGTAGAGGGCGCACAATAGCAGATTTCCACTCAGACGGAAAAGTAGATGTGGTTAAAGATTTATTGAAAATAGCTGTAATCACAGTTAGTATTGCTGGAAGTAAAAGTTTGAGAATTTTAATAGGGATTTTATCAGTACCGACTGCGTTGCTAGTCATCCTCATCACAGCATCAAGCACATCAGCCTCAGTCACCTGAGTGAAGACGAACTGATGGCGCGGGCGGCAAAGAGGAGTGGCATTCAGCTCACTGACAAAGTCACGAGCTCTGGACAGATCGATTGGAATGTTAGTGAAATATTTATTTACGATATTAAGATCAAGTGAAACAGGTTTGTCACTATTGGTCTTACCAATGCCTAGCTCCCTGACCTTAGACCACAAGCCTTTAGTACATATGACACCAGAGAAAGATCTATAATAGAATCGTATCTTTGCATTGCGAAATTGTTGCTGAGTAACATTGTTTACAACCGAAAATTTTCCACAGTCAACAACACCTGTTTTTAAAACATGTTTCTAATTTAATAAACAGTTAACATTCCAAAAATGAGTTTTTATTCCGTAGTGTAGTGAAAAGTATCGTTCAAAACTCGAGTGAAAGTGTTTTGTATGTTCTCGACCATTTGAAGTGCTCGACAAGTCTCGCACTTCAAACATATGGTCTCGAACATGCAAAACCCCACTTTCCACTCTTGTTATGAAATATACTAATCCATTCACAGTACATTTTTGGTGAGCACAACCTATTCAATATTAATCATGTTTATAATTAGTTTATAACCTAAAATCTGACATTGTAATTTAACAAATTACAAACCAAGTTAACATATTCACTTGTTTTGTACTCATATGTGTGTCCATTTTGAACTGATGATTGTATTTATCAGAGTGCTCCCAGCACTCGTTGTAGAAGGATGATATTTTGTGCGCATTGTGTAGCAATGTTATTAAGTATTATGGTGTAGTTCATTTCTTGATTTTTTTTGTTAGTTTTTTTTTTTTTCTCCAGTGAATTGAGTTTGTTTGTATACTTTGAATATATAGTAAACGGTGTACAAAATGTCATCTTTATAGTGTAAATATTTAGGTTAGTTATGGTGTTTGTTTGTTAACATGGCTACCTTCACAAGGTGAGTTATAGTAAGTCAGAAGTCAGTGAGTTTACAGTTTCAAGATATAACGGGAGATTCAGATTTGTTTATCACGGCTTCTGATGATGAATAAATAGAGAGGAATATAATGAACTGGTGGGTTGAAGTGTATTAAATATTGTAAATACCTAAAAAATGAACTAGAAATATTGCATGAATTGCACATGAATCGATTTTATTTCTGAATATGTTGAAATACGTAAGCTTGCGGCCAAGTGCCGAGCCGGGAAAGGAAGCTCCGCACCCCACGTTACATGACTCCATGCGCTGACGCAGCAAATGTATTAAACAGTGAAATCTCAGAAATAAAATGGCATACAAAAAAAGTCTGATTTGATAGTAATTTCAATCTATAAAAACTGGATTAAAAATAATGGTTGCTGAAACACCTAGTGAGTATTTGTTTGCTAGTGGAGTGACACATTGAAGCTATTTGTTACTAGTCATTTATCAGATGGAATGTTCAAAGTTGTTATCTTGCTTAAAAAACATAGTAATAAAGTTACTAACGAGATAGCACTAACCTCAACAACTTGAGTTTCTTTTTTGTGGATAATGACTTCAATAATTTGAGGTCTTCTTCAGTCACTGGAGTTTCTTCATCATCACTTGGAATCAAACCCTAAAAAACATGGAACATTTTAAAAATGTATACCTCTAAGGTTTTTTATTACATTTAAATAATCTGCTAATATCTGAGTGTACCACAAGTTTGATCATCGTAACAAGATATGAAACACCAAAATAGCGCCCTTTAAATCTCTTTTTTTAATTCTCTACAAAGTAGATGATTTGGAGCTTTCAGAAAATGCTAGAGTAAAATAAAGAAAAAAAGGAAATTAAAGGAATACATAATTCCTTTTTAAAAATGTTCATTCATTTATTATGATCCAATTTGATTTCATCCCCTCTGTTGCACAAGCTTGCACAGTCTACATTTTCAAGGCTTGTGATACTTGGCGTATTATCTGGCAACATGTTTTGTTTGATTAATTTATAGAATAGCTCTTAGCTGTTTATTTGCTTATCTTACTGTTACTATTCAATAAAGAAACTCCATTTTTCTTTCAGAAGTTTGTTTTTCGATCTCTAGATTTAATTATATTTAATAACTGACCAACTGAAGACAATTTTAAGTATCTTTAAGTAGCAATCAACATTAAAAACTCAAAAGATGAAGAAATCTAGGTGAAAATTATCGAATAGCCTACCAATAAATGTCTAAGAGCTTACAAGAAGGTCATATCGACAAAAATATTATCACACACAACAAACTTAGATGTGTAAAAGATTATCATCAAATCTGTTCTTTTATATTGTAGTGAAATGTGAGCATTTTCTAAGAAAAATGATAAAAAGGCCCATGGTCTTTGGTAATAAAGCAGTTAGAAAAATATTTCGAACTGTACAAGAAGACAAAACGTGAAGAATAAGAAACTCAGAAAACTGAGAGTGCAGTACACAGTTTTACATTATTGGAACAACCAAAGCGAGGCGTTGTAGCGGGAAGGCAGGAAGCAACAAGATTGATTAAAGTTTAGAGACCTAAACCAGAGAGGAAACGTCTGTTAGGAAGACTGAAGTTAAGATGGAACAACCTAGTACTCAAGGACTTAGGTAGACTTGGTGCTGACATCAACTTGGTAGAAGACAGATATGCATGGAAGAGGATGGTCAGCGAGGCAAAGAATCAACTGAGATTTGTTGAGCCACGGCAGTAAGTAAGTCAGGTTGGTAGGTAAAGTAATAAAAACATTTGAAACACTTATGCAATCTTAACATCTTCAAAATAGTAAATTTACTGTCCCTTTACAATATTTAACAAATAAAACTAGAGCTATCAATTTTGTACAACTAGCATGTGCATAACCTTATCTATTAACCATCATTGATTATACAGCTATTTACAACTAATTTTCAAAATAGCATTTAAATTAATGACACACTAACAATAAAATTTTTGATACAACGTAAACCTGTTGTAAAATTAATAATGAATTGCATAATACAGTAATTGCCTAGTTTTATCCAGACCCAAATTAACCGAATGGAGAGTGAATATTTGTTTTCTAAAGTTGTTACACCACCGTAGAAACATTAAACATCATCCTCTCATGGCAGTGCAGGCAATAAACTCATTACAGCCACGTTGCTTGCTGAGTATCATAGACTTGCATGCATGCAGGCATGGTTCCCGGTACACAGCAAACTGTACGTACTGTATTGTATTTGGATTTTTTCTTGGGCGATCCACTCAGAGCGTTAGTTGCTAGCTGTCATGTCACACGCTTTCTATTGTTTCTATTAGTTGCCGCTGAGTTGCGTACGTAAACATTGAAGATTATAGTACGGTTATGATTACGCAGAATACTGAATAAATACTTTATAGTGTGACAGTAAACGTTATTAAACACAATTTTATATGGTATAAAACTGATTTATTCATATGACCTTTCTATCCAGACGTTTATCACTGTCCAGACCATCTTAGTCACAAGAATAGCCAACACAATGTAGGCTATTGTATGGATTGCATTCTGTAGATTCAGCTTTTTGTTGTTCATTTACATATACACTGATTTTGGTCAATTTTAGCGATGGTGACATATTTCCATCAGGGGTTCTTTCAATTCCCAGAATATTCTTAGACAAATGAAGCAAGGCCGGACTGTCCACACGCCTCTGTGAAGCGTAAATTGCCGATTGTATCATTTAGTCTTTTACCGATATATTTAAATCTAACCCAATATTTATCTTGTATTTTTTTACCTGGATCGGGCTACCACCACATTAGTCCGGATAAAACAAGGTTTACTGTATTACAAATTTGACTCCATGCCCAAATTCTGTGATAAACACTGTGTTATGAATTTATAAAATACTGCTGACCTGTGAGGATCCCTGCTGAAGTCCTATGTGGTGCTGAGTATCTAGAGCACTCTTCTTCATTGCTAAACCATCCTCTTTCATCTGCTGAACCAACAGCAATGGGTCAAGTGCATTGGCTGACTGACTCACGCTGGCTTGCTTGAAGAGAGGGCACTCCTTGTCTGCAAATGAGGTCAAGTTGATTAAATATAGTCCTGGTAATCAACATCTATTTACATCAATCAATCAAAATCTGTTTATAACATGAAATGTACATCAAAATACATGCAATAATCTAATAGTTAGTTATACTATAAAACTATATTAAATTACCGGAGTTTTTTCGCTAAAAGGAATTGTTTATTGATATGAGGCTGATTAAACAATTAAAATAAGGTTACAATATAAACTTGATTCACTGGTATTGCAGATCACATTCATGGATTGAATAAAAGAGTCTTTAGTAAGCTTAAAAATGTTGAGGATTTCATTATAATTTAATATTTAATTGCAAACAGTCAACAAATCTTTTTCCTTTGTTAGTAGTTTTCCTTAAGAAAATTCTAATCTATGATTCTCAAACCATTCGATGAGGTCTAATGTTGTAAAAATTTTAAGTATTACCTATTGTTATTTTATTATTCAGAAACACTTACTTTATTGTCTTGTAAATTTACAAACTACATACAGTAAACATTTTTAATTCTGAAAAAACATGTTTTACTGAATTGGTTTGCTTCAAATTCAGAATTGCTCTTAAAGCACTTTTTTTAAAATCAAAATGAGTGTTCAATACAAAAAAAACCACAAGATAAAAATACCATATGCAATAATATGTGAATGAATTTAGAGCAAAGCAATTAGCTTCTAAGGTTTCAGTATTGTATAATTTTGGCATTTTTCTTAAAGCACAAAGACCACTTGATGTCTTACAAATTACAAGATCAACATGCTCATCCCATGATAAGTTCTTATCAATAGCCAATCATACATTTTTTTGTCATGTACTTGATCTAGAATTTTATTTTTAATAAATACTGTCAGACTCAGTTTTTGAAAATTATACAACATTTTATTTACTTAAATTGAAACAGAGATTTCTACTAATAAAAAAATGATGAAATTTATTGAAATTTCATTGAATTTCCGTCTCTGCAATGATAATTAAATTTGTGTCATATGTAAAAAGGCAAACAATAATTCAATCTCATTTTATTACTGACATATCTTTCAGATAGCATAGGAACAGCGGCGCTAGGTTCTAACATTTAACGTTCATTTAATAAAAAATGACAAATGTATTGTATCACTTATAACCGATTTAATCATGTAATTAATTAAATATATTAAAAGGGTTGAAATTATCTTTTCTTTTAAAACATTTACACAGTCGTCAGTTTAAATATCAACATTATCACCTCAAAACGGCTCTGTCCACCTGACACATCTATTAGAATAACTAAAACTCGGACCTACTTGAACTGCATGGTTAAATAAATACTAACTATAGTAAAATATGTTTAAGATTCTAACCCGGAGGATCAAGGTAGGAGTGATTATAAATCATTAAATTAAATTAAAAAGATGAGTTCAGCAAAACAAGTGAACACAAAGACATAGATGATATCAGTTCCATTGGCATGTTTCTTCTGTGAGTGTAAGAAGTAAAAGACTGATCTGTCAAGTAAATCTGCTGTGAAATAGCCCCTGAAGGGAGCAGGCATGCTGAAGGGTAATATGTGATCAGCAAATCGGATCCCATTTCCCATTGTTCCAAGTCCAGGATTCTCTACTAATTACAGCTTCTCAACTGACTCCAGCTTTTCCCAAGGCTCGGTCAACATTGGAATTCTTAAGGTGCAAATTTTCTAAGCTCCTACGGTGGGCATTGAGCATTTTAAAAGAATTGTTATAAAACTTCTTTTTATTAAAAATACAAATCAAAAACATATGAGCGTAATGAATAATAGTATACTATAATTGTATATGAATAATTGTATATGAATAATGAATAATTGTATACTCTTATTATAAACAAAGAGAAGGCAGTTATTGTCATGGTTGAAAAATTCCAGTAGAAAAATCATGCAACCTATAATCAAAGTATAGTGATGTAGAATTAAAAGAATCTTAATTCCTAGGATTAAGCAGCCGGTGTCATTACTACAAACTAAAGCTTCTGGTAACGACCGCGTCAAGGTGTTATTTACATCACCAAACGTATCACCCATACTGAGATGTGGCATCCTCAGCGGTATCTCTGAGACAGAAGTGGTAATACAACATCTCACATATATAGACAAGACTTGTCAAAACAGTTCCGGAGGAGGGGCAACACCAAACACATCTCACTATAGCACCAACCCTCCAATCAAATATGAAGAAACACTGTTGAAAATTCTGTGCAAGAGGATAGGAAAAAGAGTTGGTGAAAATTGGGTGAATGCTGAATACGGTATATATTCTTAAAAATGTACAAACCTCTTAATAAACTTAAGAATTTATTGAGACCAGTTAAGGACAAAATTCTCTTATAGGCTTGACTTCCTCAGAGAGGACTATTTAGTAAAAGCAATTATGTATACTTAACAATTAATTAATGTAGATTTTACTGTATTAA
Source organism: Stictocephala bisonia (assembly GCA_035578905.1). NCBI lineage: Eukaryota > Metazoa > Arthropoda > Insecta > Hemiptera > Membracidae > Stictocephala > Stictocephala bisonia. The sequence continues at coordinate 76,510 of JAQJVL010002553.1, forward strand.
TCTTAATACAGTCAACTGGCGATTATTAACGGCATAGAGTGGCTGAACGGCCGCGGATAATGTGATTCGTGGATAATCCGCAAATTGTAAAAAACAGTAAAGAAAACTCAGTATAAGAAAAGTAGCACAGATTTTATTATCAAATGAAAATTATTCAATCAGTATATGTGATATTTGTGACAGAAAGCATGCAAAAATATTATTTACAGGTAAGGAGTTTTTATTAACTACGTTTTTATTACAGTAACAAATGCAGTTATATGTAGTTTACATTACTGTATGTTACGTAGTTCTGCAGTAAATACAGCGTATATAATTAAAAAGATACATACAGTAGCACTATAAATTATACCATACGCTAATCTATAAAAACAGTTCATAATAAGTTAAGGTTAAGTTAAAAAATCTGTAAGTTTCTTTTGTTTTTTTCTTATTGTGACATTTTACCCTCATTTGAGATCTAAGCTTACACAAAGTAAGATCATCTGCAAGTGTCCCAAAGTCTTCGCCCTCCAAATATTCAATCATTCAACCTGTAGCAGAGCCCATTCATGTGAAACACGCGATTTCACATGAATGGGCGTGTTTTTCTTCTTCTTCTTTCTTGTCTGCAACTCATTGCCCCCCTACTAATGGCATGTACCCTTGCATGAACATTGTTAATGTGGTTAATTGTATACATTTGTCAGTCTACACACTGTCGTTGTGAGTTTGTTAAACTAAGTACATCTATTTTAGTTTGAAATTTATTTTCAAGGGCTGAACATATTTTAATCAAAAACTTCAAAAACGTAAAAACAAAATTCCTTCAGGTCTTCTTGTGGATAATCCGCAAAGTGGATATCCCGCTCGCGTATAATCGAGAGTTGACTGTACTGCCAATATAAATTAAAATAAATCCTTCACCATGTCTTGTAAATCATATCGAAACATACCTGTGTTGATGTGGCCCCATTTGTGACACTTAATACAGCGTACATTGCGTACTTGAATTCCAAATGGCTGATCTCGAATTTCTGAATCACCCTTGCAGTAACTGAAAAAAAATAGTTATTCATGTTAAAAATAAAATCATTAGTTACTATTACAAGTTGATATGTATCAGATTTTTACATTTTTTTCAATCTTCTTGACTATCAACTAGGTAAATCCAATGTAGACCCCCTAATCGATAAATGGTTTTAGACCATAATTTGGGTTTTTATTATTTGGAAATTTTAATCATTCAGAATGTATGTGATGAAATGTGTAGACAATGTGTCACCCCTAGTAAAATTATTTAACACCTTGATGGTAAGTCAGACATCAGCTTGTTTAGCTTTAACCAAATGTTGATGACTATTTTTTTTTACAGCCAAAAGCCTATCTAAAACTTTTTAATTTAAAAAATATTTGATATTTAAGAAGTTTAGAAGTCATTTATCCATGATAAACTAAATATGACTATTTTTGTGTTTTTTGAGAAAATTGTCAGTATTTTATCTCGGTGCTTGGAGTCATTAAATAAACTACCAAAATTTGTATTGTTGAAAATACTGACTGTTATGCACTTGCATTTATAATCATTGGTATAAAACGTAATATATTCATTATTCATTTCTAAGACGCCGATCGTAGAGATATGGCCGAATATGCAGAGTGAGTGAGTGTGATATTGTAGATGAATGAGTGTAGTCATTGTTACTATCTAAGTTCAACTTAGCTCAGAAAGGAATATTTATCAATAGCCCAATAGCCAGGGCAACTATGGGATCTACAGCTTTATGTAGAATCCAAACCACGTAGTGTTGGTCTAATTTTCAGCTAAGTCTGACACTCAATTTTCTTTCCCTGAACCTTGACTACCACCCAACATGGACACCCCAGACTTTTCTAGTAGTGTCCACATCGATGGCAACCATCGAGTGGACGTTGTGTCGGTACTAAGAGGACCGAGCATGAAACCTATCGCCTACAATATCCTAAACACTTTGACCCCAAGTATCTGGGTTACAGGATATATATACAGGATATATATACAGTATATATATATATATATATATATATATATATATATATATATAGACATTTTAATTATATTTCATTATTGACCATTATACATCTAATTTAAATAATTCTTAACACTATCTAATCTACGACTTGCACTTACTTAAAGAAAGAACTGACTGTGCCAGTACAATTATGTTAAAGGATAATAACAAACTATTCTTGATTCTCACTGTTGTTGTCACAACTTAGTTAATTACAGGTTTAATGATTGTATTTATATTCTTATTTGCTCTTAGAGGGGGCTTTGAACGAAATATTGGTCGGTAGCGTAGTTGGTTAAATCCCAGCTTCATAAGCTAAAGGTTCTCAGTTTGATCCCAATCAGAGTCATAATACATTTTGAGAAGGATCAGCTGATAACCACCGGCTGTTCATTTGTCATTGGGCTATTAATTAATGACACTTTCTAAGGAATTGTAGGCCTTAGTTTGTAACAATGACTACTTTCGCTCATCTACACTCATCACACTGAGGTTAAGTGGTAGAGCTGAGGTTAAGTGGTAGAGAGGACTCTATAGTCCTAACTTCACCTCCAATAAAGCCATTTTTCATTTCATTTCACACTCATTCGAAATCCATATTCGCCCATATCTTGACGATCGGCTTATTATGAATAAAAAAAAATATTTAGCTAAAAGTTTGTTACTATATATAAATGAAAACCTTCCCTGCCAGTGTCCAAACACAACAGAAAAACAGTTTTACCAAAAATGGTAACATCTATGTAGTGCGGCTGCACAGTTTTATTAAGTTTACTGGCTGCACGATTATTCAAAACTCCATATTTGGTGATTATGATGGTCGATTATATCACATGATGTTTTTTCGTTTTAGTATCTTTGGTACTGAAAAACATAAAAGTAACAATCGGTAGTTGTAAGGGCTTATGTTTGTTTACAGATCTTCACTTCTATACAGGTAAGCTAATATTTTGCATCTAGAGTAAAAAATAAATGTATACTATGGTAAATACTACTTTTTTAATCCATTATCTATGCTCGTGGATTCTTTTGTATTTATTTAGGTTCTATTTATTTATTTTTATTTCGAACAAAATTTGTTCTTTTGTTGAATTGAAACATTTAGGTATCTAAGAAGAAAGCCCAGTTATTTTCAAGCAAAATAAAAAAATAATGTTATACCCTGAAAAACAAAAAAAACACTAATATTTTTAGTAAAACTTAATGTTTTCAGTATTCTACTGGATGGGCAATGTCGTGAAAAGGGTTAATCGACAATATAAAACTTAAGTTATTTAATGAATAAAATATTTCATTTTTGTTTGATTGTAAACAAAAACTCACTGGTAAAATTTTAAATAGCCAAAAAAGCTACAAAAGGAACAAGGCAATAACTCTAAAACTATAAACACATTATGATTACACATTCCACTTACTTATTAAAACACCAACTTTACTATTCAAGAAAAATAGATCCAGCAAAAATTACGGTTTATATTCAATGGTTAAGCTAAGAACATTTTATAATTTTTTTTCAGACGCTCGTTTTCTAGAAGTAATTTCCTTAAGTATCTCCTTCTGTTCAACAAAAGTCAAGAGGGTGGATCAGAGAGAAGAGAACAGTCAGTCTCACTGGCGGAGGAACCAAAGAAACACGGACGGAACCAAGTGTCACATCCACAGACTACTAACAGTTGACCACAAAGGCGGCAAAGCAAACTGATCAACAGCAGGACAAGCAATGCCGCTAATATGATGTAAAGTGCTAGTAACAGCGGCTGGATAATCTTCCACCAATTCCAGTCCTCACCGGCAGACTGGCTGGATTTGGTTGTAGTGGTGGCACAAGTTGTAGTTACTCCACACTTACTGTGTCCATGACCCTTCTCACGATAAGAGCTATAAACTGGCGCTGCATTCGTATAATTGGTCAGATACAACAGTAGGACTACAAATAATGATCGGACAACCATATGCATATTTCGGGACTGATAATCTGGCTAGATGATAAATATTGATGATTCAAAATGAAAAAATTTTCAATATTTTTTTATTTCCAAGGAAACTGGATAATTTATATTGTTGTATGAGTTTTCTTAGTGACATATTCTCTAAGTATTATACATCAAAGAGTTACCAACAGGCACTGTTTTTTTATTTTTTTTTTTTTTTTTTTATTTTATCATAAAATAACATTTACTCATCAACACACTCGCAAATTATTTTCATAAACAAGTAGCTATGAAAACTCAATAGAATGCTGGTAAACAAATATTAAAAAATAATCTCATAAACACATGCAAGTCTCATATACACTGTTCCCTGATTCTCTTTTGAACAAAAAATGAATACATGCAAAAGTTATACAATTCTACATGCTATATCTCTGGATTTGATCGTGTGACGCTTCAAACACTAACCTTTATTGCAATTACTATGAAATTTTGTTTGAGAGGTGAGAATATTTGACAAACTATTTAAGAATAGCTACTGTTGTTTTTTTTGTTTTTTTTTTATATACACTATAGAATTATTTATATTTATCGACATTTTGTAAAACATCAACACAATTTTTTTTTAATATGATATTACTTTATTGTAGGGTGTACTTTAATTAGTTTTAAAAGTAAGGAATTTTGAAATTACACTGTAATATCAAGTGTTTCAAATTAAAAATGGTTTTATTAATAAATAATTTCATGAAATAGTACAAATTAATTATTACATGATGTTGAAAAATAAACACCTAAAATTATATTTACAACACAATAATTATATTTACAGCACTCAAAATAAATTGTAAAACAATAGCTTAGTGGGAAAAAAATCATAAAGTATAATTAAAACTGTTACATGGTTGGACACAAATTGTTAGAGCAATTTTACAATAGACTGCTACGCTATTGGTCACAGGCGCATATAGAATTACGCTAACCTACTTGTGGTTAAAACAGTCCCCCCTCATCCACTGCCAAATGATGAGTAATCCTAAGACCATATGTAATAATACCTTAGAAAGAGTTCCTTGAGGCATAAAAAAATATGAGATCGCTAAAAATTAAATTCAAACAATTCAGAAAAATCTTTAGAGAATATATTAGTTAGAATGATTCTAAAAATGCAACCAATTCCCGGATATACTGACGAATTCTTTATTTCATTTAATAACTTCTTTATCACACCTATACTGTAGATAATTTGCACCTCATTGTTAGTCTTAGTTTAACTGCTAACTACCTTAAACCCAACCTAGTAGTGACACTTATGTTAAAAATACTGTTCTTATATACTTATTGCATACAAGCTGGTTAGATTTTTATACATTTACGAAACAGGAATCATGTTATACTGACTAACCATTTCAATGCAGAGGTGACAGGTTCAAATCCTGAAGGTCAAACTAAATTTAACTTGATGTGTTTGGACTGTTGCCCATAACACAGTAAAACATGCCAATGTCATTGAAACACATTAAGAATGATGATAATTAAAGTTCAAATTACATTGTGATATTGTAAAAAAAATATCACAGAAAAAGAAAATACTGTGGTAACAAAATTATTTTTACTTACTCTTCTCGAGGAGCATTGAATTTGCGTTGCCATTCAAATTTGTACTCAGGTTCATCATCTTCCCGTTCCCTTTCTTTCTTTGCTCCGGGAGGAGGTTCATACATGAAATTTACACTTAACTTGTCTTTACTCTCTTTGCTCAACATAGCCCTAAAAAATAAAAATAATAAGTACAGCTTCAATAAAAAATGTCAACGATACTAAATATAGATACGATACCGTATCTTACTTATGCACAGAAAGGTAATTGTTTATCGCTCTTAAACCCCATTAGAACAATCTTAGCTGTAAAATACAAATACTTGAAATGAGCTTGAAAAGTTCTAACTTACAATACTAGGCCCTACATGTGGCAGTGCAAAGTAACAAACAAATCAATCAAAGTATCTACAAAACAAAAACTCTTCTCTTCTGAAGTACAAAGATCAGAACTTACTGACTCAAGAATATAGTTATACTTTTCATTTCATCTGGTAAGAGGGTTGCAAAATGTGATGCCTAGAAAAAACCCTTAGGATATACGGGATATATTTATATTACATAAATAATTGAGTTGAGAGGAGATTGCAGAACGTAACTTGGGCATTACAAATGATTGTACATCAAGGGATGTAGTCAATGAAATAGTTTAACAGGATGTCTACACTTGTATGTTTTAATGATTTAACTAAAAAGAACAAAACAAAAAATGTACGGTATATGTTTTAACATGTTCACTGCGGGACCAATATCGATAAAACCAGTCCCACATGCTGAAAAACTGTACTAGGCGGAAAACTATACTATGCCACTAACACAAACACTTTATATAATTAACACAATAAGACAAAAATTTTACAGGTATCGGATATTGGAACCATGCTAAACGTAACATTAGAGACACACAAACAACATTTGCGTTATTGGGTCTGTTTGGGTTTGAGAGTCTCAGACTGAGGAGAAGGGTACTGGAACTCATGTTCTTGTATAAATTGGTCCGGGGAAAAATAGACGACGCAGCAAGTCTGGGTGCTGTTTGTTTCAGAGTACAAAATTTTAACAGTAGAAATTAATTAATTTTTAATATACCTTATTGCCGAACAGTCATGCATTCCTCCTCGCCGCTGTTGCGGATGATGAGATCATATAACTCAATAATCTATATATATAAAAGGCAAAGCCCTCACTCACTCACTCATCACTAATTCTCCAACTTCCCATGTAGGTAGAGAGCTGAAATTTTGTACACTGTTTCTTTAGAACTTAAATAGGACAACTAAAGTATTTTCATCTTGATAAAGTACTCCTAAGGGGTATAAAGCAGCCTTAAAAGATTGGTCCATAAGGATAACATTGGGTTGATTTTAGTAAATTAATAACAGCTGTTTTGTAAATAAATAAACATGTCTATTTTGAATGTTTGACATTATACTATTTAATATTTTACTATGAGTTTAATCTTCAGCTGTTAAACAAAAATAAATTAAATGAACACTCTTGAAATAGGCTAAATAGGTGGCAAAGCAATTAGTGTGAGTGAGATACTGTACCGAAATGTAATATTGTAATTTTACGTTATATAGTTAATATACCGATTTTTGTATTGAATATTTACATGCCGAGGCCGAAGGCCGAGGTGTATCGAGCGTAGCAAGCGTCGGGGTTGGCACGCGAAGCGTGCAGGGGTGTCCCCTAGTGGGCAATAATATCGATATTTTCAATGATACTATCACAAGTTATAAGAAAAACTGCATGAGTTATTTATTGTGATTCTGAAATAATTGAATTATTTATTGTATTTGCTTTTTATCTATTCTTTTATTTATATTATTAATTTTATTGTGATTTTGTTATATTTAAATTATTGTTGTATTTGCTTTATATCCATTTGTTGTTTATATTATTAATGTTATTCTTATTCTGATACAATTGAATTATTTTTTGTATTGGCTTTTTATCTATTCAATTTGTCTATATTGTTATTTTAGATGCATATATTTTTTGTTTGAGGCATGAATTTGTTAACAAGTAGCTTAGTTTAATTTCCTGAATTAACTTATTTGATTGTTGTGTTTGCTGTTACTTTATTTATTTCATAGTGTTAATTTGATTTATAGTTTTTGTATTTTTCATGAAGACCCACAATGGACACTTTATTTAGTAGTACTGCTTTCATTGTAATTGGGTTCAACCTGTAATGAAGCAAGTAAATAAAATAAAATAAAACATAACTTCAGTCCCAGATTGATCCTCAGCACACAATGACCAAGTTTTGCTGGATAGGGTGGTTGGCACAGTACTGGACCACGCACAACCGGGGCATGTCGCGCCATGGCCCGGTACTGGGCCACCCGCAGTGAACGTGTTAAGATGATAAAACAGTATCTCAAATTCTTTGACAACTTCGCCTGTTGAACGTGTGTATTATTATATCAATTATAGCTTTGAAACTGAATTTAAATATTATAAAAGGTTAAAATATATTTTATTTTATAAAATACATGCTGAAGGCGGATTTTTACAGACTTTAACCTCTTACGGTATTTTTCTATTATTATGTCACTTGAAAGTATCAAAACGAAATAAGTCGAGCTCTAATGACTCAACAGATTTGATTCAAAAAATCCTCTATTAGAAGCAGGATGATGGTTAGCGAATCATAAGGTATCACTTCTTATAATATTCTGATTAATTATTGAATACCAATGTTACAGACTTATTCAATAATAAAAACTTACTTATTATTGTAAAGGTCTTGTTCCTTTTCATATTGCACTCGCAGTTCTTCCTGTTTCTTCTTGTAGGAATCAGCTTTTTGTTCAGCCATCCACACCTGTAAGTAAAGAAAAAACCTTGAACATATTATAGATTACAGGAGTTTTGGTGGACGTACATTTATCCATCTCGAAAAATAATTGTCGTAGACCAAAACAGTTTTAAAATTAAATGTTCAGCATACAAACCCACATCAAATCTGAAAATGCTGTTTGCCATATAATATATAAAATAAAATAAGAGGTCATATTTTCAGAAGAGAATGATTACCCAAATGGTAATTGCAATAGAATTATTTTTTCGGCCCCAAAGATAAACTCTTTACTTATCTAACCAAACATAACCTAAATTATCCTAATGGTCAATTTACTCAATAAAAATGTTTAATTTGGGTTAAAATCAGTTGGCTAGCCTCTACAATGGCCTGCCAACCAACCCTTTAGCAGGAATATGTGCAAATTTGTTTTTTGTGGTTAGTCATGGTTTCTATTAACATTGTGCGTATGGCTACCATAAATGATTTGCTCGCTTAAGTATTTATACAGTACAAATAAACGTCACACAACACAAATTTATTACAATATAAGCACAAAATGCATAGATATATTACAATACAAGTACAAAATGCACAAATATCATGGTGATCGATTTCGGTGAACCACGCTCATCTTCCTCAGACCAGATGGATTCACAAAAGAATGCATAATATTTGTGCATTTTGTACTTGTATTGTAATATATTTATGTATTTTGTGCTAATATTGTTATAAATTTGTGTTGTATAACGTTTTCTTGTACTGTATATGTACTAACACATATTATGCTAATTAAAAAACTATTAAGTATTTAATCCATGATATCTTGAGAAAAAATGTTCATAGAATAGTTCTCAAATTACCCTATTTGTATTTATCTTAGAGAACTACATCAAATGTTTTTAATAGTGAAAGAATCACAAAAAATAATAGATATACAATAAAAATAACATGTTCAAAAGTTTAGTTTTCAATTTTGTATAGGTCTATTAAACTTGTTTTCTGCAGGATAAAAAGTTTTCGCAAGCAAATATAGGGGCCTAGACCTGATTCTAACCACTAGTAGGGTCAATCCATACCAAGTGGTCAAGCACTAGCTGCTTGACCATCTCAGAAAAATTTATATTTAGTGATTGTATTCCCCTAGTTGTCGTAAGCCAAAAAATATTTTAAAATTTTTTTTATTGCTCACCATTAACAAATGGGGACCATTTTTTTAACACTATTTAACACTATGTTTTTTTAACACTATGTTTTTTATTTATCTTCGGTTTTTTACATTATTCAGCAATGGATTACCCTAGACCTTTCAAATAAATTGCAATGAGTTAAAGACACTCTGGCCTACAAGTTAAATACATAATTATATAGCTAAATGTATTTCTTAATACATTAACAACAGCTCAAATTTATTGGATGAGAGCAGGTAAATTTTGATTTTCAAAGTGTAATATGTCTAAGAAGGAACACATTCTCATCCTTCATCTATTTTATGATGTTACAACACACCGTATAGTTACTTTATATGGAGTATCATGGTGAGGTACTTACCCTTTAAAAATTACAGCTTTTCAAAAATTGAAATTTTGGTGTTTTTCAAATTTTGATCTGCTTTATCTTTGTTGGGAGACTTCTAAGAGGTCTTTATAGTCAAATCTGAAATTGGCACCGTTTATCATCAACTTAACATTCTGGTGGTACAAACAGACACAAACTTTATGGGTGCCTGATGTCCCAGCAACAATGTTCCACTTTGGTCTCAACTCACAGAATTTGGACCTTCCTATTTTAATACCTGGAGTTTCTTTCTTAAACTCAGTGAATAGTTAATTCAAATTACACAATATTAAACGTTTTTGCCTTTGAATTTTAGTACTGTTTTCTTTAAATGAAAAAATCTTTTTTCCAGGCATCAAATGGATATTATTACTATCTTCATAAAATTGTATAACCCTCTAAATTATGTTTCCATTTATAAAATTCTACACTTTTCTTTTGCAATAACGGTCAAATTCCCTGTTCTTTCAAATGCCTTGATAATTTAACCAAACGTTCAGCCACTTGAAATTCCCTGCAAATCTTTTCACTGCTCTAAGAGTTCGGCAGTAAACTTATAATCTTAATTTTATCTTTTTTATTTGAAACAGATCATTTAGTTTTTAGTCGTCTTATTAGGTTTTCATATTCATTTGGTACATTATGAGGGTATTCACTAGTTTCTGAGACAAGAAGTTGCTTTGGAAAGGAAAATTCTAAATTTCTCCTGACTGCCGTAGATATTTTTTCAATATTTGTTTTCAACACAAGACATCTTTTTTCGTCCTTAGTTTTCAAATTGTACTAGCAGGTGATACACCGAGGATTTCACAAGCTGACATCGGGTGGACCGATGCCCTGGGTGTGGCTTTCTTCTAACTCTGGGTCAAACCTGTGTTACTAGCATAGCATTCAAGTCAAGTTCTGATTCGATTTTATTTATAGATTCTGACAAAAAATTAAATTCTTCATCTGAACCATCACTATCCTTCTCTTTGTTAACTACAAATATTTTTGAATAGCATGTTGGACATAAAGCTCTTCCTGGAACAAGAGAAACTGAAGAGTTCTGATTCTTATAGAACTGATCAATTGTTATTTCTCTTATACCACTACTTACCCCGCACATATAAGTAGCTTCATTTGAAGAGGTATATAATTTTAATTAAAATTAAAAGAACACATGTGGGTGTGAAACATATATTTTTATTGTTCTCATTAAAGTCTATTTGCAAATCTAAAATATCTTTAAACTAATATAATACATTTTATATTATGTAAAATTAAAATATTTATTAGGGCCACCGAAATCTAAATATTAGGGGGTATATTAGACTGAGCTCGGAAGTCCGTCAGCTCGTGATCCTCTAGCTAACATCTGCCCTATGTAACAGAAATAATAAAACAACCCTGATTAGAAAATTTATCTTTTAAAATCTTTACCTGAAATAGAATGAAACAAAATTTAATTTTTTTTAAAAGACCCTTGTGGATTAAATAATCGCTATAGAAAAGTGAAGTAGCTCTCTTACCTCACAAACGCTCCCCTCGAGTCGTGGCGTAGAACTGCTCAGACAGGCTAGTTTCTAGCATTGTCCACCCCCGCTTTCTACATTATATAACGATGTTTGCAAGAGCCGACAAGTTGGAAATAATCAGGTTTCGTAGTGTCTTTCCATGTCAAAGGAGGGCCAAATTACATAACTGAGAACTGACGCTTATATCTATGAAATGAAATTAACTGAAACGGTACACTCTAAGACCTTTTTTTATAGGCTTCTTATGTTTATTAAAAGTATCTGAGCAGTACTGGCCAGAAAGATGATAAAATTGGTTCAAATATTTAATTTCATGGTAATTACATATTGATGTAATCTCTGAACAAACTCTTAAAGAAAACAACAATCTTTCTTCTTCGCTGTAATCTCCTAGTAATTTAATGTCTAGGGAATACACCATACGCACTTTTATGACAAGTTTCACTAATATTAACACCTATAGAACAGTGAGACTCCATTTAAAAAGATGAAAAACAAGTCTACTCACTACAAAAGCTAAAAATAAACTAAGTTAATAAATACTGTTGGAGTGGGGGAATACACACAAACCTGTACAGTCTTGTAAATGTTATCTTCAGGTCTGTTAATTCCTGGAACTTCGTCAACAAGGACTGTCACAGAAAATAAACTAGTAAGATAATGAGTTTTAAATATGATTCCATTACATGTTAAACACATTATTTCTGTTCTAGCCCTGTCCTAATTGTAGAATTATGTACTATATTAGGATATTATAACTACTTATAGTATATATTTCTTTATTAAACACCTCTGATATTATGTAGCTAGTTATCTATCTTTAATGACATGTTGCAATCTTACAGATCTGGATGTTTAGATCTTAATTAGCAAAACAATCGCAAATGTAAAAAAATACAGTTTTTCGAGTAAATTGAACATTAAAAATATATAGTTATAAGTAAATCTCAAAGTTGAAATTAGTGCCAAAGTTTCATATCATAAAGACCTCTTGTATGAAGAAATATCCAAATATTTTTACTTGGTCCCCAAACAAAAATAAAGCTGGTCAAAATTTGAAAAAATCAAAATTTCAATTTTTGAAAAGCTGTAATTTTTAAAGGGTAAGTACCTCACAAATTATACTCCATATAAAGTAACTATACAGTGTGTTGTAACATCATAAAATAGATAAAGGATAAGAATTTGTTCCTTCTTAGAAATATTACACTTTGTAAATCGAAATTTACTTACTCTCATCCAATAAATTTGAGCTGTTGTTAATGTATTAAGAAATACATTTAGCTATATAATTATGTATTTAACTTGTAGGCCAGTGTCCTTAACACATTGCAATTTATTTGAAAGGTCTAGGGTAATCCATTGCTGAATAATGTAAAAAACCGTAGATGTTTGCAAATGCCAAAAATAGCATTCGGACTAAAACAAAAAATAGCTGTGGTAAAATTTGTGAACGGTGAGCAATATAACAATTTTAAATATACTTTTTGCCTTACCAGACTTTTGGGAATGAAATCTCTAAACATAATATTTTTCTGAGATGGAGAAGCAACCAGTTAATTTTTTTCTGGACCACTTGGTATGGATTGACCCAGTAGTAAAAACGTCAAGATTTGCGAAGCGTCTAAAAACTGGATTAATACTGAAAATATATTAAATAAATATAAATGTATAGGTATTTAACAACTTAAGGTTTTTCCTTGTAAAAATTTAGTTTTTTTTTATACTGTGGCAAAAAACAAGTTTTCACTGTGATAAACATATAAATCTTTATAGAAAAAATTGTTTTTAATTTTAAAAAGAAACATTTTGAAAATCAGTTACAATGATGCGAATAAGTGTAGGACTAGGCCTATTATTTGTTCTTTGGTAATTTACTGTTTTATATACCAATACCTGCTTGACCATCAGATTGACATCACAGGATGACTCATAGGGCTATGACATTAATGCATACGTCCATTTGATTGTCATAAGGTTTGAATAAGCTTAAAAACATACCAGGCTTCACAACCTAAGTATAGTGGACTAGGACTATTCTTTTGAAGGATATGAATAAAGAAATCCTGGTTATACAATTGTGTACAATAAATTTAAACTATTTAAGCTGTGTTTACACCGAAGTTGACAACATTACAGCCAACAAATGTTGACAACATTTACAAAAATCGAACTAAAATAATCGTCAACAATGTTGTCAACACCGTAAAAGTGTTATTAACATTACCCACCATAGTCGGTAAATATCAGAGTATATTGTCAACATTTGTTGACAACAACGGTGGCGGGACTTAAACGACCCGCAACAATGTTGGCAACACTTCCCCTTCCACTGTTCAGAGCATGTGGTTGGCGAACGCCGCGTCAGTACTCTACTCGGTTGTTCGTAGTAGTACATCTGTTTCTGTTGTTGAAGTGCAAATTAGTATGTAGGCAATGACAGATTTACTACTGGGCACACTAGGCAGCTGCCTAAAGCAGCAGGCAAGACGGGGGCTGCAAATATTGCACTAATGCGCATGCGTAAAGTGCCCTGACAATTTTCCTACACAGCTACCTGCATACACTTAAATTAAAGGCAAATTACGAATTTTTTTGAGAAAATAGACAATAAGGATAAGTTAGGTTATGTCAGTAACAAAATGCAGTTTTCAAGCTGAAAAAAATAATTTTACAACAAAACCAGTTATATATTTGTGTTCAGCATAAAAAATCACAAGAAATAAAAAAAAGTTGGTTTTTTCACTAGCCTATCAGATAAAAAACTAGCTTTTCGATTTTTCGGTAAAGAATGAGTTTTCCGCGGATGAAATCAAACTTCTCAAGAGATATAAACTCATATTTAACCACTTTTTCAACATGAAATCGTATTTTAAGAGGTGGCAAGAAAGTGCAGAATAACCGTATGTTTAAAAGTTATTTTGACTGGTCGAGGGGGAGTATTTTAAGTTTGATCAAGCTCTATCTTGTGCAACCAGTTCTTTTAAACTACATAAACCCAGATTTCAAAAATAAAAACCTTAAGGGGACACGGAACGAATATTATTTTTTTTTACATTTTTGTTTTATTATATTTTCTTAAACTACATCTTTTTCCGAGTCCGTTGATATATAATACATATGGGTTTTCTTATTTCTTTATTGTAATAAAAAATCACAAAGTTTTATGGCATGACACATTTTGTCCTGTGAAGTCTGCCACCATTTCGCTGGTTCACAACATCATATATACACACTCTTTTATTTCTATTTTGGAATTTAGTTTTGTTCTGTTGGTACCAATGAATACATTATACAAATCAACTGCTATTGCATTGGTTTATTCTTATTGGTTATGCCAGTGTTAGTAAACAAAGTTTTAAACCAAGCGTTGTTTAGTATCACAAGTTTGTGTTAGTGACGATATTTTACGTTTTTTAGTGTACTTTTTTAGTTTATAATGCCATGATTTAGCTGCAGAGTAACTAAAAAAAGAAAAGGTATTGGTGGACGAGGAAAGAAGAAATTGGTGACACCACATTCTGTGGAAGATAGGCCTACTACAAGTTCTTCTGTGAGTGTTCCAGGCAGCTCTAGGCCTAGGCCTAAGCCCAACAGACAATCAAGTTCAAAGAGAAAGATTGATTTTTTGGAATATGATAAGTACGAGGCGTGTTTTTAAAGTAAGTACCGTTTTTAAATTACGCCGCCGCAGCGCTGCGGTCGCCGTTTAGCGCATGCGCGCCGTGTAGCCACATCTGTTTGGAAGCCACAGACGCCATTACGGAACCATCCGATCGAGTCTACATCTGTTTGCGTGATTTTAAAATGACTCCACCTATTGAGAATCCCGCCGACTGTAAAGTGCGTGCTGTAATACGGTTTCTCTGTGTTCAAGGCTTCAAAGCAGTTGACATTCATCACCAAATCAGTGAAGTGTATGGTGAAAACATTATGAGTGATGGAATGGTTCGGAAATGGGTTAGGGCCTTTAAAGATGGCCATACAAATCAGATCATCGGTAATGACTGAAGGTCGCCCACTTCGTTCCTCATCATTAAAGTTTGTACGGCCATCTTTAAAGGCCCTAACCCATTTCCGAACCATTCCATCACTCATGTTTTCACCATACACTTCACTGATTTGGTGATGAATGTCAACTGCTTTGAAGCCTTGAACACAGAGAAACCGTATTACAGCACGCACTTTACAGTCGGCGGGATTCTCGATAGGTGGAATCATTTTAAAATCACGCAAACAGATGTAGACTCGATCGGATGGTTCCGTAATGGCGTCTGTGGCTTCCCAACAGATGTGGCTACACGGCGCGCATGCGCTAAACGGCGACCGCAGCGCTGCGGCGGCGTAATTTAAAAACGGTACTTACTTTAAAAACACGCCTCGTATGTTCCAGATGATAGTTTTAAGTATGAGATTATAGATTTAAGTATGTTAACTGCTAAACTTCAAGAAAAGTGTCTGTAAGAACTGCCTAAAAAATAGTCTACAGATTCGGCCTAAAAATAGTCTACTTTAATAAATGGCTGTTTTCCGAAAATTCATTTTTTTATCCTAAAAGGAACATTTTCTCAGAAACTGCATGAGATATCAAGTTGAAATTTTTACACAATATGTAGACCACTTGCCCACATATGCTGTTTTTATTATGGTCTAAAACCCAATAAGAATACATTTACTTACAAAATTATCTCAAAATTGAAAATTTTAAAAATAAGTTTTGAAAAAATTTTTTTTCTCGGCCACCGAGTGTTATTGAGCATTAAAAAAAA
>JAQJVL010002554.1:0-92631 GCA_035578905.1 Stictocephala bisonia
CCACAGTTGATGCAATGGATATTTTGGTTAGGGTAGCTTTGTCAGCCTTCGAAAAGAAGGCATTCGCTCAGGCCACATTATGTGATTGAGTCGAGCTTTTGAATGCGTAAGTCACGACAAATTACTATATAAGCTGAATTACAATGGTATATCTGGCATTCAGCTTCAGTTTTTTAAATCCTATCTTGAAAACCGCCGACAAAAGGTATTTCTGAATGAACTGTGGTCTGAAGAGGTTAAGGTGGAATGTGGGGTGCCTCAGGTTTCAGTATTGGGACCACTTCTTTTTTTAATATGCATAAACAACTTACCCAATTCAGTAAAATCTAAATCACTGCTTTATGCTGATGATACTACTTTTGTAAACATTGGAAGTAGTCTCGATCAACTCATTGATCAGACTAAAAACACATTAAAATCAGCCTCCGATTGGTTCTTGGCAAACGGGTTTCATTTAAATGAAGAGAAAACTAAATCTATTATATTTAGCTTAAGAGCGATGGATAATGAGATCTGTACATCCAATAGAATTGAAACTGTCACTAGTGCTAAGTTTCTAGGAATTTATTTCGATAACCACTTAACATGGGGGCCTCACATAGATTACATATCCAAGAAGTTATCAAGCACCTTGTTTTTAATAAGGCGCCTCACCTTATGTGTTAGCAGTAGCTACATCATATCGGCATACTACACCTACTTCCAATCGATTATGAGGTACGGACTTATTCTTTGGGGTAATTGTAGCAGAGCTAATGAAATACTCATCCTTCAAAAAAAGGCAATCCGAATCATGACAAAATCAAATAGTTTAGAACACTGTAGGCCTCTTTTCATAAGCACTGGAATTCAGACGGTTATTAATTTATACTTGTATGACATAATGCAATACATTCTAAATCATCCAGAGTTTTTACATTTCAATGAAACTTGTAAATATGAAATTCGTAACAACATCCGGGCTGTGATTGGTTTCCACAGACTGAATAAGAGCTTATCCAGTCACACTGTAATAAGCATTAAAATAGATAATAAACTTGTCACTTTAATTCAAAAATATCAACCCAAAGCTTTCTTGACAAATTTTATTGCTGGCTACTTAGAAACCCATTTTATTCAATTGACGAATTTTTTAGTTTTGATTTAATTGAATTTTAAGTATTACATACGATTAACTCATGCTTACCCCAGATAACAGAGGTAATTAATGAAAATGTACTGAGGCCCCTTCCCTTAAGTAACCTTAAGGGTAATCGAAATAAAAGATAAGCATTGCAAAAAGATATTTTGCTAACCCTATTTAATAGTTTAATATGTTATATATTTATTATATGTTAGGTTAAATTATATTAAGAATGACTTGGCAATATATAGCTGCAATTATGACTCTGTCAATGCTGTAAAGTTTAATGGCAATAAAGGATTATTATTATTATTATATGTACAAATCAATAAATAAATAAAAGAGGAAGGGCAAGTTGAGTGGTATCTATTGTGGAAGGGAGCGCCAGTTGACAGACGTGTGTTGAGTGGGTGGGGGGGATAGTTAATGGTCACGTATAGGTTAAAAGGAAGGGTAAGTTGAGTGGTATATATTATGGAATGAAGAGCCAGTTGACAGACTTGTGTTGAGTGTGAGGGAAGTTTAGTTAATTGTCGTTAATAGGTTGATAAACAATCATGAAGCAACTGGTTCAAAGAAGAGAGGTATAATGAAGAAGAACCGAGCCAGAAAGGCCACGGGGTGGACACCCGGGTTTAAGCAGCCCGTGAAAATAAATAACTGCTACCACGGGGTGGGGAGCCCCTCACTGGTTTACCCCAACCAAGTGAGCCCCACACACAGCCGAATTGAGTAAGCTGTGGGTTGGATTCGTGGGGGCAGTGGTTTTTATTCAGAAAGAATAAAAAGCTAGAAACATCCAAGACCTACGCCAGTCAAAGTAAAGATACCAAGCATGAAGGAAGTAACTGGAAACCCCCACACAAATGACAAACCTCCTGGACACGACAACTCAAAAAGACACTTTCGGAAAGATTATCAAAATTCTAATTGGAATAATCAGAAGCACAAGGACATGACATAAAAAAAAGTACCACATCAAATGAACACTCTCGATCAAGACATCCCCAAATACTAACAGGGAAGAAATTCCCGCCCATCCCCTCCTCCCAGTGGACCAGCCTTGGATCCCCCGCTGGAAAAGCGGACTTGGAGAAGAAAGGCAAACAAACAACTAACCTCATTAACACAAGGCAAGGAAATTATTTTTAGACAGAATAAAAACTAACAACGATTAAGGAATAAGAAGCACTGATATTCCGAAAGGAAGGTGCAGTGTGTGTGGTACGAGAAAAAAAAATAGGTTGATAGGAAAGGCAAATTGAGTGGTATATATTATTGAAGGTACAGCCAGATGAAAGGTGTGTGTTGGAATGTGAGGGAAGTTTAGTTAATGGTCGTTAATAGGTTGATAGGAAGGGCAAGTTGGGTGGTATATATTATGGAATGGAGAGCCAGTTGACGGACGTGTGTTGAGTGGGTGGGAGGGATAGTTAATTGTCATGTATAGCTTTAGAGGAAGGACAAATTTAGTGGTATATATTATGGAAGAGAAAGCCAGTTGATAGACGAGTGTTGAGTGGGAGGGTGGGTTGGTTAATTTTCGTGTATAGGTTAAGAAGAAGGGTAAGTTGAGTGGTATATACTATGGAAGGGAGAGCTAGATGAAAGGCGTGTGTTGGAGTGTGAGGGAAGTTTAGTTAATGGTCGTTGTTAAGTTAATAGGAAGGGCAAGTTGAGTGGTATCCATCATTGAAGGGAGACTCAGTTGATAGACGTGTGTTGAGTGGGAGGGAAGGAAAATAGATAGTCGATCCTAAGGTGGTAGGTTAGTAGACAAT
Source organism: Stictocephala bisonia (assembly GCA_035578905.1). Lineage (NCBI taxonomy): Eukaryota > Metazoa > Arthropoda > Insecta > Hemiptera > Membracidae > Stictocephala > Stictocephala bisonia. The sequence continues at coordinate 2,905 of JAQJVL010002554.1, forward strand.
AGACATCTTAAATTCTTCTTTAATCCTTAAATTATTATTTATGAAAGGCGCAGGTATGTTATTCATATGATTGGCACACATAAATATTCAAAAGTAAGTTAAATTATATAATAATATAATCCTTATATTATTATTTACATGCCGGTGAAAATCACTTTTCGATTACATAAGTCAGTAAGAAAATTACTATAAATGCAATTTCAGTTGTAATGCCTGGTAATTATAACTGAGCTGCGACCTACCTGTGAGTGTGTTCGCCTCCACTATGTCTTTGATCCGTATACTTTGTTCCAGGAACGTGTTTTAAGCACAGGTAGTTAATTAACCTGGAGCTCGTAAGTTATGTAACTATTCGCCGTCGATGTAGAAAACTGATATGGTTTGTTTATCGTATAAATTCCGATCGTTAACAAATATGCACTTAGTAATGTAGTATTATATATTGGATAAGTATTAGAGATTTTGTTAAAATTAATTCTGTATACCATTCTAGAAATAATTAGGCCTAATAAGCAAGTTGCATTCGAGAGTTCAATTTCTAAAAGGTTTTTGTAATCTGTAGATAGAGTGATTATCTTCAGAAAATATCTATATTATGGTATTTTCAGTATGATTGTTTAAAAATGTATGTCCAAAAATTGGTTGATTTCTGTAATTTGTTGTTCTAATCTAGATATTGAGATATAGTTTTTTTTTTTTCAAATACATTGGAGCTCTAATAAAAAGACCCTGTTCGTGCAAATATCATGTGCTGAGCATTTTACTATTCTACAAGCCTGACAAAACAATTTCGTTAGTGTCTTTATCTTAATATGTTATCTTTAACTTTTGTCCACTAAATAATCACTGTCAAAATTACGTACAAATGGTAAGGGTACATTTTGATTTTATTTTGACTTGTATATTCACGTTATTTTACAGGTTAAAATATTAATCAAGATCAAAAATTAAATGCTGAAATTATTTGATCCGAAATCAAGCAAACAGACGTCGAGCATTAAGATATGGTGGCGAAAGAGTGTGACGAGTGTGTCTGAGCGAATGTTGTCTTTGTAACAAACTAAGACAATTTAATAAAAAAGTAAAAATACTATGGATTCTCAGACAAAGTAGTTAAATTAATCCAATCCTATCTCCAAAACCGATATCAGTCTGTATTTGTTAGGGGTAAATACTCAAAACAGTCACTCGTCAGACATGGTGTTCCACAAGGATCCATTTTAGGACCAATCCTATTTATTATTTATATAAATGATTTAGCAAATTGTATTACAGATCAGTATTCTAAAATCTTATTATACGCTGATGATATTTCACTTATTGTGTAAGGCTTAAATTACAATCATTTATATATATGAAGAAAATCCCAAATTATTAACAAGTGGTGTTCAGAAAATAAATTAACAATTCATTACAAATAAAACACAAGATATATTATTTTCGTTGCATCCAAAAAAACTAATTGAAGAAGTGAAATTTTTAGGACTCACATATTACTTAGAACGCCCGTAATGATTATATATCAAAAGGAATTTTTGCTCTACGAAGAATTAAGTATCATGTTAATACAGATCTTTTATTAAAAGTATACGATTAATTCATCCACAGCCACTTATCTTACTGCACTCTACTTTGGAGTAACAGTCCTGGTGCTTTTTATATATTTAAATTACAAAAAAAGGCCATGAGAATAATAAAAATTATTCCCCAAAAGGCAAGCTGTAAACCGTTCTTTATGTCTTCTTCACCTTCTTTATATGTTTTTCACTGCTTATTATATATTAGACAAAATATTTCTAGATTTACAATTAAAAGTAGTTTGCATAACTACTCTATAATAAAAAAAAACATAAGATTTTTTTTTAATTTCATTTTTTATAAAGACGATCCTTTTTTTTATTAAATCAAATGTCTTGATGGCCACCCCAAACTGGTTGTATTACCTAGGGAGTGACCTTCTTATTCCACAAATATTAAATTTCATTAAGTAATATCATTAAATTTATTTTACTTTATTTCAATTTTGATGTTATCATTTATATTATTTTAGAAATTAAGACATTTGGTTATCCAAACTGTACATATATGTGTAATCAATGTATGTGGAATAAAGTTTCTTTTGAATTGAAATTGAATTTAAAAATAAACTATTACACACATTATAAATTAATACATAGTTTTGAAAACAATTCAATCAAAATTGTAATAAATTATCATAACATAATATAAGAAATCTAAAAGAAGATACTTTTTCAAAAAACATTGAAATTTTACTTGGCCAAAAATTGTCTATTAGAATTGAAGATTTTAAATTTCAAAAACTGAAAGATTATCAACTATTTTTCCTTTTTCAATATATTTATTTTATATTATTAGGACTTAATTAAATTCAACTGAGTTCCCTCAAAAACTTGAATTTAAATTATTTCACACAACATGTTTCGACTTACAGTAATTTTGAAGTATACAAATAACAAATTAAATCCTTTATTTATAATATTAAATAATTATAAATAATTAAATACATTTATTTATACACTTGAAAATGACTATAAAGTCGAAACATGTTATGTGAAATAATTTAAATTAAAATTTTAGAGGTTACTCAGTTTGAATTTAATTATTAAGTCCTAATATTACGCAAGTAACCCTAGTTCTTAAAATGATATTATTTAATATTAATTGACTATTTTATATATTGTATGTCTAATACTTTTTTATTAAGTGAAGACATTGAAGATTATTATTATTACCAAGTTGTAGTTCCTTACAAAGTGCCATTAAATAATTAATATACCAATGACAATGAATAATATCCCAGGTGGTTATCAGCTGATCTCTTTCCAAATTTGTTTGGCTCTGATTGGGATCAAACTGAGAACTATAAAGTTGGGGTTTGACTACTACGCTAACAACTGGAAGAAAATTATCTTTTCTTTAATATGATTTGTATACAGTTATTAGTATTTAAATTTGCAAAAAAGTGTATAAAAGTGGGCTGTTTAATTTTATAAAAAACGTTTTTAACGTTATATATTAGTACAATTATTAAGAGAATGATATTTCTGGGCCACTTAAAATTAGAACATTTATTTCATATTATACGAACAATAGAACATTGATAAAATCTTAAAATCTGTTACGTATTGTGTTTTACGTTAGTTTATAATAACAATACAATATGTTCATTGTTATTAGGTGTGAACACAGGAATACTGCAATACCTCGGTAACTAGTTACCGTGCTGCAATACCTCCGTAACTAGTTACCGTGCTGCAATACATCGGTAACTAGTTACCGTGCTGCAATACCTTGGTAACTAGTTACCGTGCTGCAAAACCTCGGTAACTAGTTACCGTGCTGCAATACCTCGGTAACTAGTTACCGTGCTGCAATACCTCGGTAACTAGTTACCGTGCTGCAATACCTCGGTAACTAGTTACCGTGCTGCAATACCTCGGTAACTAGTTACCGTGCTGCAATGCCTCGGTAACTAGTTACCGTGCTGCAATACCTCGGTAACTAGTTACCGTGCTGCAATACCTCGGTAACTAGTTACCGTGCTGCAATACCTCGGTAACTAGTTAACGTGCTGCAATACCTCGGTAACTAGTTACCGTGCTGCAATACCTCGGTAACTAGTTACCGTGCTGCAATACCTAGGTAACTAGTTACCGTGCTGCAATACCTCGGTAACTAGTTACCGTGCTGCAATACCTCGGTAACTAGTTACCGAGCTGCAATACCTCGGTAACTTGTTACCGTGCTGCAATACCTCGGTAACTAGTTACCGTACTGCAATACGTCGGTAACTAGTTACCGTGCTGCAATACCTCGGTAACTAGTTACCGTGCTGCAATACCTCGGTAACTAGTTACCGAGCTGCAATACCTCGGTAACTTGTTACCGTGCTGCAATACCTCGGTAACTAGTTACCGTACTGCAATATGTCGGTAACTAGTTACCGTGCTGCAATACCTCGGTAACTAGTTACCGTGCTGCAATACCTCGGTAACTAGTTACCGTGCTGCAATACCTCGGTAACTAGTTACCGTGCTGCAATACCTCGGTAACTAGTTACCGTGCTGCAATACCTCGGTAACTAGTTAACGTGCTGCAATACCTCGGTAACTAGTTACCGTGCTGCAATACCTCGGTAACTAGTTACCGTGCTGCAATACCTCGGTAACAAGTTACCGTGCTGCAATACCTCGGTAACTAGTTACTGTGCTGCAATACCTCGGTAACTAGTTACCGTGCTGCAATACCTCGGTAACTAATTACCGTGCTGCAATACCTCGGTAACTAGTTACTGTGCTGCAATACCTCGGTAACTAGTTACCGTGCTGCAATACCTCGGTAACTAGTTACCGTGCTGCAATACCTCGGTAACTAGTTACTGTGCTGCAATACCTCGGTAACAAGTTACCGTGCTGCAATACCTCGGTAACTAGTTACTGTGCTGCAATACCTCGGTAACTAGTTACCGTGCTGCAATACCTCGGTAACTAGTTACCGTGCTGCAATACCTCGGTAACAAGTTACCGTGCTGCAATACCTCGGTAACTAGTTACTGTGCTGCAATACCTCGGTAACTAGTTACCGTGCTGCAATACCTCGGCAACTAATTACCGTGCTGCAATACCTCGGTAACTAGTTACCGTGCTGCAATACCTCGGTAACTAGTTACCGTGCTGCAATACCTCGGTAACTAGTTACCGTGCTGCAATACCTCGGTAACTAGTTACCGTGCTGCAATTCCTCGGTAACTAGTTACCGTGCTGCAATTCCTCGGTAACTAGTTACCGTGCTGCAATACCTCGGTAACTAGTTACCGTGCTGCAATACCTCGGTAACTAGTTACCGTGCTGCAATTCCTCGGTAACTAGTTACCGTGCTGCAATACCTCGGTAACTAGTTACCGTGCTGCAATTCCTCGGTAACTAGTTACCGTGCTGCAATACCTCGGTAACTAGTTACCGTGCTGCAATTCCTCGGTAACTAGTTACCGTGCTGCAATACCTCGGTAACTAGTTACCGTGCTGCAATTCCTCGGTAACTAGTTACCGTGCTGCAATTCCTCGGTAACTAGTTACCGTGCTGCAATACCTCGGTAACTAGTTACCGTGCTGCAATACCTCGGTAACTAGTTACCGTGCTGCAATTCCTCGGTAACTAGTTACCGTGCTGCAATACCTCGGTAACTAGTTACCGTGCTGCAATTCCTCGGTAACTAGTTACCGTGCTGCAATACCTCGGTAACTAGTTACTGTGCTGCAATACCTCGGTAACTAGTTACCGTGCTGCAATACCTCGGTAACTAGTTACCGTGCTGCAATTCCTCGGTAACTAGTTACCGTGCTGCAATACCTCGGTAACTAGTTACCGTGCTGCAATACCTCGGTAACTAGTTACCGTGCTGCAATACCTCGGTAACTAGTTACCGTGCTGCAATTCCTCGGTAACTAGTTACCGTGCTGCAATTCCTCGGTAACTAGTTACCGTGCTGCAATACCTCGGTAACTAGTTACCGTGCTGCAATACCTCGGTAACTAGTTACCGTGCTGCAATTCCTCGGTAACTAGTTACCGTGCTGCAATACCTCGGTAACTAGTTACCGTGCTGCAATACCTCGGTAACAAGTTACCGTGCTGCAATACCTCGGTAACTAGTTACTGTGCTGCAATACCTCGGTAACTAGTTACCGTGCTGCAATACCTCGGTAACTAGTTACCGTGCTGCAATACCTCGGTAACTAGTTACTGTGCTGCAATACCTCTGTAACTAGTTACCGTGCTGCAATACCTCGGTAACTAGTTACCGTGCTGCAATACCTCGGTAACTAGTTACTGTGCTGCAATACCTCGGTAACTAGTTACCGTGCTGCAATACCTCGGTAACAAGTTACCGTGCTGCAATACCTCGGTAACTAGTTACTGTGCTGCAATACCTCGGTAACTAGTTACCGTGCTGCAATACCTCGGTAACTAGTTACCGTGCTGCAATACCTCGGTAACTAGTTACCGTGCTGCAATACCTCGGTAACTAGTTACCGTGCTGCAATTCCTCGGTAACTAGTTACCGTGCTGCAATACCTCGGTAACTAGTTACCGTGCTGCAATACCTCGGTAACTGGTTACCGTGCTGCAATACCTCGGTAACTAGTTACCGTGCTGCAATACCTCGGTAACAAGTTACCGTGCTGCAATACCTCGGTAACTAGTTACCGTGCTGCAATACCTCGGTAACTAGTTACCGTGCTGCAATACCTCGGTAACTAGTTACCGTGCTGCAATACCTCGGTAACTAGTTACCGTGCTGCAATACCTCGGTAACTAGTTACCGTGCTGCAATACCTCGGTAACTAGTTACCGTGCTGCAATACCTCGGTAACTAGTTACCGTGCTGCAATACCTCGGTAACTAGTTACCGTGCTGCAATACCTCGGTAACTAGTTACCGTGCTGCAATACCTCGGTAACTAGTTACCGTGCTGCAATTCCTCGGTAACTAGTTACCGTGCTGCAATACCTCGGTAACAAGTTACCGTGCTGCAATACCTCGGTAACTAGTTACCGTGCTGCAATACCTCGGTAACTAGTTACCGTGCTGCAATACCTCGGTAACTAGTTACCGTGCTGCAATACCTCGGTAACTAGTTACCGTGCTGCAATACCTCGGTAACTAGTTACCGTGCTGCAATACCTCGGTAACTAGTTACCGTGCTGCAATACCTCGGTAACTAGTTACCGTGCTGCAATACCTCGGTAACAAGTTACCGTGCTGCAATACCTCGGTAACTAGTTACTGTGCTGCAATACCTCGGTAACTAGTTACCGTGCTGCAATACCTCGGTAACTAGTTACCGTGCTGCAATACCTCGGTAACTAGTTACCGTGCTGCAATACCTCGGTAACTAGTTACCGTGCTGCAATACCTCGGTAACTAGTTACCGTGCTGCAATACCTCGGTAACTAGTTACCGTGCTGCAATACCTCGGTAACTAGTTACCGTGCTGCAATACCTCGGTAACTAGTTACCGTGCTGCAATACCTCGGTAACTAGTTACCGTGCTGCAATACCTCGGTAACTAGTTACTGTGCTGCAATACCTCGGTAACTAATTACCGTGCTGCAATACCTCAGTAACTTGTTGCCGTGCTGCAATACCAACATTTGTTGACATAGTAGGAGGCCATGAGTAGTCTGTAATATAATTTTTTTATTCTTATTTGAAATTTAGCAAAATAATTTTTGTGCAGAACCCTTTGTGAAGACGATGAGGCACGTCATTGGCAAACCTCAAAGGAATATTTTCGCACTCTCTTATTTTATACCTTTAGAAGAAATTTTTTCTTAATTTAGTACGATTTGAAACATATCAGTATACCAATTATTTCTCAGTGATATATGAATTGTGTTGGATGCGCCAATAATTGTTTCTAGGAACACATATCAGAAAATTTTACTTTTTAGAAATATTTGTGACAAATCATTATTACGTACACTTTACTTCACTTTAATTCGTTCATGGTTGCAGTATGGAATAATTTGTTGGGGAAATGCTTTCAAATATCTATTAGATAGACTAAGAACAACTCAAAATCATTATATCCGTATCATTTTCAAAAAGCAAAAACGAGAAAGCTCTTTTCCATTATATTCAGAATTAAAAATACTACTAATACAACATCTATACGTATATAAAGTGTTAAGACTATTTTATATCAGAAGTGGAAATCAAGGGACTAATGACCTTTTTTATAAAACCAGAAACTTTGTAACTAAAACTTTTAGAATCCCTAAAGTCAGTAAAGTAGTTTTTAGACAGGAGTATTTATACAATGGACCTAAATATTTTAATCAATTTAATTCATGTAAAAAACTGTATCAATATAAATTTTCTTGTTCTGCATTGCAATTGTGGCTCCTTCTCCAAGAAAAAATTGACTTTTTAAATTCAGTAATATCCTAACAAACAATTTTATTCTTTTAAACCAATAGCAGTATTTTTTCCTACCTGTATTTTCTTATTTTGTACATTGTTTATATAATTATTATTTTTTATATTAATATAAGTCTAATGTTTATAATTTTGAATAAATTGTCGTATGTACTGACACTGTATAAATATAATTTAATTTTAATTCAAGAGCAGCAGCTGTTGCAGAGAGCTCACAAGTTGTTTAAGTGAATATGGACACTTTTTATTTAATTTTTATTAATAGTTGAACTCATGTTGGCCAATAGTTGGACTGGTAACCGGCCAGCATTACTTTCCAAGTTTTTGTCATATTTGTTTTTAAAATGTCATGTTATTGATGGAAATAAATCATTTATTCATATTTAACAAGAATATACACATATACTAGGGGGTACCCCTGCACGCTTCGCATGCCAACCCCGATTGTCGGTTTCGGCCTCTGAATGTGACTTTGACTATAAATAATAGTAGAGTATCTGTGTAACGTAAAATCACAATATTAAATTTATTTACAGTATCTCACTAACATTACTTGCGTTGCTACCTATTTATTAGTATAGGGTATTATCACAGTATGTGTTTTATACCGTGGTATTACTTAACCTATTTTAAACGTGTTTTTTTTCATTTGTTTTTGTTCAACAGCTGAAGATTAAACTCTTAATGCATCAATAGGGCAATGTAAAATATACACAGTAAACATATTTATTTATTTACACTACAGCTGTTATTAATTTACTAAAATCAACCCAATTTTATTCTTATGGAAAAATGAAATTTTTAGGGGCTGTTTGTACCCCTTACGAATGGATACCAAAAAATCCTTTCTTAGTGATTCCATTCAATACTAAAGCTGACTTCCTTTAAAATTTCGTGTAAATCCGTTCGGTGGTTTTTGAGATTTCGCGATGAGTGAGTGAGTGAGTGAGTCAGAATGTGTCATTTGGCTTTTTATATATTACTAGGAGACACCCCTGCACATTCGCATGCCAACCCCAACGCTCGTGCGGTCGGGCACGATACACCTCTGCCTTCGGCCTCGGCATGTGACTTTTGACTACAAATAATAGTAGATTAACCGTATAAATTAAAATGACAATATTAAATTTATTTACAGTATTTCACTTAAACTACTTGCGTTGCTACCTATTTATTATTACAGTGTTACTTAGCCTGTTTCTAACGTGTTTATTTCATTTTTGATTTTGTTCAATAGCTGAAGATTAACCTCTTAATACATGAATAGGGTAATGTAAAATATACAAAATAAAGATGTTTATTTATTTACAAAACAGCTGTTATTAATTTACTAAAATCAACCCAATGTTATTCTTATGGAACAAAGGAAATGTTGAGGGGCTGTTTGTACCCCTTAGGAATGGAGTTTCGAAAAACCCTTTCTTAGTGGGTCCCTTCGATACTAAAGCTAACTTGCTTTAAAGTTTCGTGTAAATCCATTTGGTGGTTTTTGAGATTTCGAGATCAGTCAGTGAGTGAGTGTTATTTGGCTTTTATTTGTGTAGATACAGATTAATTTAGAATATTATGATTTTTCTCTCTTAGATATAGCTCTTTTTTTAGTTTTAACAATCGTTATGCATATAAATATAACGAATAAATGGATTCCCAGTGATTTTTAATGAGAAAATATGTATTAAAAGGAAAATTACAACAATCGATCAATGTTTTCTTGAATTTATACCATTTTTGATAATGTTATAATAAAACACATATGAACCATTGATGCTGTACAAAAAACGGTAAGGCATAATATTACATAAGTGAGCAGCGTTATGTTAACCCTTAAGGTGGTGCAAACGGATTTTGGTGAGTTAATTATTTCCCAATTTTATAGTTAAAATTAGTTAATATACGTTCCCTTGAGACAGGAAATTTTTTTTTAACAACTACATTAGAACTTGTGGGATTATGAAGTGGTGAATTAAATCAACTATAAGACAAACTCGTTCAAAGTACAAATTAAAATCTTTTTTATAACTACGTTTTTTACACATAACTGAAAGGATTAAGACGTTTTTAAATTTTTTAAATGTAAAAATACCTATAATTTTAGAGGTAACAAAATTCCTTCTTCATACCTTTTTTTAACCTTTGAAATTATAAATATTTTTACATTTTTGTAAAATATAAAACATCTTAATCCTTTCAGTTATGTGTAAAAAACGTAGTTATAAAAAAGATTTTAATTTGTACTTTGAACGGTTTTGTCTTATAGTTTTTTTTAAAATATTTTCCTGTCTTAAGGGAAGGTACATTAACTATTTTGGTTATAAAATTTGGAAATAATTAACACACGAAAAACCGATTGCACCACCTTAATGTATCGAATGGTGTACAAATGACCGCACAATAACTTATTTTAGAAATCACGAAAAAATCTGAACTCTTACAGTCCCATTCTTGTAGCACATCCTCCTGAACATCCTTGTATACAAACCACGCTAATTGACAGCTAATTCAGTTCTAAGTATTGACAAGGAAATGTGTTATGTTTTTGGTGCGACCTGAGAAGTTTGTTAAAATAATGTTGTCATTTGTAAATTTTCATAATATCACGAAATTATGTGATAAATTGTAAGTTCTTTATATAGTAAAGATATTTTTAATGTTTTATAACAGCCCTCCTTAATTATAAAGTGCTTTAAAACGTATAGAGAACGTTTTAAGGACGTGCGGTCCTTTGTAGGCTACTCCACGCGACATTGGACATAGCACGCTCTATAAGTAACCAATAACACCGTTTTTTTTATTATTACAAATTATTTCATATATAATTTACGACTTTTATTGCTGTCTATAATTAGTATTCACAGTAGCTATTACATTGATAATTTGCAGTCTTTTGCACACCACGCGACCGTATGTGTGTAAATACTTTAATAATAATGGTTTTATTGTACGAAAAAGTTTTTTATACAATTGGCCAACTTAGGACTAAAAAATCCTCTCTTACAGTTAACCCTTTTATGTTAAAGTAGTAAATATAACAAAGCCTTAAACATGGAAATACAGAACTAAACTAAAGAAAAATAATAATAATAAAAATACAAAGAAGCAAATAATATAAATTAAATTAACTACTAACATATTATCAGTTTTACCATTCTCTCACTCATACACTCGTTTGACCCTAATCCCAGACCCCATCCCCAGCCATCATCACACACTCATCCGCTCAAAAAGAAAGGCTTTAATGATGCTGTGAACCGAGCCTGACTGTCATATGTCTTTAAATATGGAGAAAGTTTATTCCATTCTCTACAGGCAGTTACTGAAAAGGAATAAGTGTAAAATTTGTTCCATGAATAGGAAAACATTATTATTGAGCGTGTCTCCTTTGTACCAATTTTTTAGTTATACTGAAAGTTTTGAGAAAGGTATTTAGGATTCCCATCGTTTAAGTACTAAAAACAAAGTACTCAATATTTTTAATAAGCCAAGGTAAATACTTTATGCAATCTATTAAGGGTTAAAATTGTAATTTAAATTCTTGCAACAGTTTCATTTTGGTTTTAACAACAATACACGTTTTAGCCAAATGAGTGCGACAGTTAACCTCTCACCAGTTCGTTCTTCCAGATAATCATCAAGTTTATTCTTAAGCTAGTTTTTAAATATGTCGTTCCGAAGAAAAACAACCTTCTCAAAATGTTTATTTACAGGCCAGCTCTAACCTCGTTAGAACTGGAGTTGAAATAAGTGTGTAAGATAATTTATCTCAATACATTTTGAGTTTTTAAACAATTGTAAGACATCAATACAAATAGACATCTTCTATATCGTTGTCATGAATACTGGATCAGATTCGTGTTGACCAGATGATTTAAAAAATCAATGCAATTTTCCGTAACACCCCGTAACACAGTCAAAACAGTGCGGCGCGGAAATCGATGCCGCGTGGCTGGCGCGGGAAGGGAGCAAGGCGCGGCGTCGAGCCCAGGTCAGTGACAGACGGACGCAGGCGTCGCGGCGCTCATGGTTGCCAGGCGACGCTCAATGCGCGTCCCGACACCGGCACCGATGGATCTCGCCCGCAGACTCTACGACGAGATCGACGCCATGGACTTCAGGTAGGCCCCAACCTCGACCTTGGAAGTCGACAAAACCACTGTGCCAGCTTTAGACCCATTTCTCTCCTGCCGCTGATTTCAAAATTCAGCCAGAATAAATTGTTCTAAACCAAGCAAAATTAAATGAACGACATTAATACGTAAACACGTATTAAAGTTATGTGATAAATTAATGTTCTCTGATTTTCAATTACCAGACTTAAATAAATTCATTTGACGACAGAATACCAATTGTTCTATTGACGACAGTCTTTTGACATAGGTCAGAAGGTTGTCATCTTTTGTGGTTGTCATCTTTTTTGGATGAGATAAACTTTCATTCAAAAACAAATTCATCCAAATTGCAAGGTCGTGTAATAATATCATCCTTATTGTCTTTGCAATGTTGAAAATAATGTAATATACCAACGAAACCATAATGTATATTCAACAATTGTTTTCCAGAAGTCTTACTGTAAGTGTTATTGATTGTTTATGGCAATAAAGTTCTTGACTCCTAATACCTTCAATATCAAGTTAATACGTATAAAATATTATATTAATACTAGTCTTTTAGAAAACATACATGATCAATGAATGAACGCTTCCTTTTCCTCCTCTGCTTATTGAATGTCTGAAGTTTTGTCAACGTGTATGTAAAGTGCGAAGCCATTTTTCACATATTAAAAAATTAAAGGTGTTAATAGAAGGTACAGTGCTACTGCGTTGTTTACCTTCTCGTTCTCTCGTATTTAAATTTTGTGTGTTTAGTAAATTGTAGAAACAGGGAAAGTGTTAATATTATCAGAGGGAAAGTGTTAGTATATTTCAAGTAAAATACAAATACGGAAATTATATTTTGTTCAAGGGACAGTTCAACATTTTAAACCCAAATCCTGAGCAAAAGATAATGAACTTTCTTTTATCGCTAATGTTCTATTACAATACTGAATTCATAAGAATTTGACGATCTAAAGAAATTAAAAATGAAATGTACTTACAGCTATTACAAAATACTTAATCTATTGTTTAAATATACAATTTTGAAACACATCTATTTTCTTTTATTTAAAAATAACCCACACAGTGTTCTACTTGAAAATGTTGAAAGAAAATTTTGGGCGTACGTACATAATTTACTTTATCCCTGTACTGATTATCAAATACATTAACAAACAAACAAAAAACACTCACACAATTAAAATCATGTTAATTAAATTGAATCGATCTACATTTCGCTAAGTATATGAAAACGGACGTTATTTCAATTAGATTTGATTAACTGATTTTACTGTAACAATGTCAATTAGTCTGCATCAATCAAAAGACAGCTTTGCTTCTGTCCTTTTTATGTAACAATTCCCTCTGACTAATTTACTCGTTGTGACTTAAATATTTTTAATTTCTCCAATTTTTAAGTGTTGAAAACGAATATTTTCGTACTTTCTTTAGATATGTACCAAAATATATTATTATCAATAAGAAATGTAACCCTAGATCTGTGGAAAGTATACTCGCATGTCAAAACCTTAATTTAAATTCAATATATCCCATTAATTCGCATTAGCCCAGCAAGCAGATATGGGGTTAAAAATCCAGTTTGGGGAGATACCATCTACTGTCATAGTTAACTATACTAAGGAGGGCTGGGAATAGTTCAAAGTCATGTTGAATTTAACGTGATAAATAAATAAATGCACAGTAATATTAAACAGAAATAAATGTTATTTATACAGAACATTTTATAAAACATTCATTGACGTAAGAAAGAAACAAGACTTTGTACTCCTTTGGACGTGGTTGGACTGGCTAAGATTTCTATTTCACCGAGTGGACAATTGAATTGCCAGCGAACTAGTCGTAATATATTGTCTATCTTAAATTCATTTTTATATTGTGATGTAGCAGTTTTAAGAATGTTTTTAACAATGTAAAAATATTTTTCCATTGTAACTTTTCAACAATCACTTTGATTGCTAAAATTGTGATTGTAAATGTATCGTAACCACACATTTCAAAAAGATTACAACGTGACAAAGTAATTTTACGACCTCTAGAAGCCAATAAAACGTTGTTTGTGGAAAATTTGAAAGAAATAATTTTTTTAAAGTTGAAATTCTGACATTCTAAACAAAAAACGTTCCTGTCAAACACGTATTAAAATGTAAATGCGATGCGCAATGTAAAGTTGATGCACAGTGAAAACAAATGAAAATTCCGGTACGTTTTTGTTCCAGCTAGGTTAAAACTTATTAAAATGTATAACGCAACTAAAAATGCATATTTTAAAACGTACAGTTGAACGAGCAAAACAATGTATAATTGACGTTTTCGTAAGCCTCTTTGTTTCTTAGTAAACACCTTCAAACTCGGTAGCACATAATGTCTGTGCCGACAGTCGGATTCCCCTTTTTAGGACATTTTTTAAATGATTAATTAAATGATTAATCAAATGATTAAGGTGGAAAAAATTTTGAGAGTGTAGCCTTATTAAAGCTACTATTTATTTTTGGTATGTTGAACAACTTAAATGAGAGATTAAAAGAAAACTTCTTCAATGATAAAAATTTTTCTTCATTTATCTTCTTATAAATTACTTCAAAACATAAAATTGGTTTCTTCTTAAAATAATAATAAAAACGAAAATAAAAATCTTTTCTTTTATTGACTTAATGGAACATAAATAAATTAAAACAACTCTTCCAAAATAATAAATTAAATATCTTCAGACCAGAACCTTTTTTATTTATTTGACTTCTTTAACAAATTTCTTTAAACTTTTAAATCAAAATTCAAAATAGTAATAAATTTTCTAAAATTCTTTAAAATTCTATAAATTGCTTTAAAATTCTTTAAACTTTAAAATTGCTTAAATTCAAAATTGCTTTAAATTTCAAAATCTTTAAATTGCCTCCGGGAGATCTGGAACCAAAATAAATAACCAGCTTTTAGTGACTTGAAACATTTTCCTTTTTACTTACAAAATTTTAAACAGAAATCAAAACAATCTAAAAACTGTCACTAGAAGAGTGACTTCAAACCAGAAACAAGTTTAACTGCGCATGCTTGGTGGATCTTACCCTATCTACTAAAACCCTACTGAAAAAAAACCTAACTAAAGAAAGCTTGTAAAAATTACTTACGTAGCTGTCCTGGAGGTTTAAATCCAAAAGTGACCACAACAAAGCACGACCGGCATACACCCTCTCACTGACACGTGAACTAAGAAAATTGCCGTAACGGTAAAAGTAACACCGAACAGTTAAGTCGCCGTGCTCTCGAAAGAGGATCGTAAGTGGTCACACTCAGGAAGATTTCGTCCAACTGCTCGAACGCACGCAAGCTTCGACCCACGGACTTACCCCCTCTTAACTCTAGAAGCTAAATCAACCAATAAGAACCCTCTAAACCAGGACATCTAAACAGGTAAGGCTCACCAAACATGTTGCCTTCAGAAAACATGTCGCATGAAATTGACAGGAAATTAACAGACGTGGAAATACTGGTTATTTAGCTATTTTATATGGGAAAAAACTACTTTTTTATTTGAAAGGGGAAGATTCTGAATTTTTCTCAAAACTTGGAGAATTTATATCGAAAACTTTTGGAAAACAAACCAAACTCCTAAACCTCTCAGTTCTTACAATATTTAACATTTTCTAAATACAATTCTCTAATTTAATTATAATGAAACAATTAACAATTGTTACAAGAGATAAAATAAACTTTTCTTTTATTTTATATATTATTTATTTACGTAGTAATTGTATTCGCTTAAAGATAGTTCTCAAAAATAAAAATGACCTTCTTAAGTAATAAAGCTGTTTTTCAAAGCCTTAAGACTAAAAAAAAGAAGTTTAAAGGACTATTTATAATCTAAAAGTTTATTTCTACGTTCTAAATCCTCTTCCTGACTTTTATTTTCAGGATAACTTTAGTAGTAATTCTAAATATGGTGATATATTCCCAGAACGGTCTGTATTAATATTTAGCGGAAAACAGATTCCTGATTTTCCACGTAAGTTACAAATAGTAAGAATTCAAGAATTTTTAGTAGTGTATTAGTATAAAATGTATTTTATTTATTAATCATAGTATAGTGTTCGGGATAATCAATTATTTACAACTTTTTACTGAAAAAATTATCACAATAAACTGAGCTACTGATTTTCGCAGAGAATATTTTATTATAGATGTAAAATCTCACGTAAATCATTAGAAACAATCAACATCAATAGTCAGTGACACAGTTTACTAAGCAGTCGATTATGTCGATCGGTTATATTATATCGATGTAAATCTCTAAGTTACTCTGAGGTGTTTTGAAAAGCTATTTGGCGCTAAGATTTCGAATAGGGATGAATAGATTTTCGTATTCGTATTGGGACGAATAGATAGATGTATCCGAATAAATGCTTTTTACAGCATATTGTAAAACCTATTTTAATGTGTAACGCAACTAAAAATGCATATTTTTAAACGCACAGTTGAACGAGAAAACCAATGGTACGATCAAATGTTTCACAGGCCTCTTAGTTTCTTAGTAAACACCTTCAAACTCGGGTGTGACGTTGTTCCAGTAGTATTGTATCCACAAATGGTTCTATTACTGGTTGAACAGTTAGTATAAGCGCGTGATGGCGATGATAATTAAATATCACAATAATAAACATCAGCTGACATTAATAATTAATGTTCAACACTTCTTCAAAACAACTGTTTGTGTAGACCAATATTTTCTCTTCACTTTTGTAACCTATTTCTATAACCGTGAGCCCAGACTAATTGTTTGCTCAGTAATAAGGAACTAAGAGACACCACTGCACACTTCGCGTGCCAACCCCGTCACTCGCTATGCTGTAGACACCTCGGCCACCAGGCCACCAAGGCCGAGGTGTCTACAGCATAGCGACCAACCTCGGCTTTAGAAAAAAAAAACTTCCCAAAGTTTCATGACGATCGGGTGAATGGTGTATTAATTAATGTATTAAGGACGCACAGATATAAATTCCACTTTTTATATTCATAGATCACACAAAACTTCCTCTGAATCACACAAGCTTACTCTCTGATCTTTATCATTATTTACATTTTACAGGGCTGTTAAAATAACATAACGTGATTATTTTCATTTGAACAGATTTTACTTTTTGACCAATTTAAATCTCTCTCCGTGTTATATTTGTGACCGACAAACGTATATTGAGACCTTCCGTGACTTTCCTTCTAGCCTCTTTTGCTAGCCTAGTGGTTAAGCGCTTCTGCTTCCAATACGAGTTCACGAGTTCAAATCCGGGAGGTCCACTTAAATTTGCCATATGGGTTTGGACCGTTGTCCCACAACAACGTATGAATATAATGTTACAAATACCACTGTCGTAGACAGAACAAAAAAAGTTAAATAATGAACAACCTCATTGCTCAACTACGAACAGGGTATAATTTGTAATACCTCAAACGTTAAAATTGGTCGATAAATAAAAGAAGTGAGTCGCGTTAGCAAAAAGCGACTTCACGTATTATTCATACGAAGAGTTGTTAGTAAAAAAGTTTAATAAATACGATAAAGATTGATCTGAAAATATGACGAAAAATACTAATCTGAATGTTCAACTCGAGGTACTGAAGCATTCCTGCAGCAAACGTGAGGTGATGTATATCAGTTTGTTTTCAACTCGAGGGCCTGAAGCATTCCTACAGCAAACGTGAGGTGATGTATATCAGTTTGTTTTCAACTCGAGGGCCTGAAGCATTCCTACAGCAAACGTGAGGTGATGTATATCAGTTTGTTTTCAACTCGAGGGCCTGAAGCATTCCTACAGCAAACGTGAGGTGATGTAATCAGTTTGTTTTCATTATCCTTATTGCTTATTATATCTTATATATACAGGGTATGTCTACGGTGACTAGTTCATGTCTGTCTGTCTGTATGTGTGTAGAAACTTCAAATTTATTGTGCATTTGTAACCCAATAATTAAAACAAGGGAGTAAAATATAATTGCTGTAACAAAATTCATTTCAAAATGGCGGCCTTTTATAATCTTTAGTGTCAAATTTCACGAAAACTATTATAGTTATATAAAAGTTAGTAGTTAAGTAAACAATGCACAATTAAGATACAAATCAAAGAAAACCTTGTTTACTGAAATCGAATAATAAATACCTAGGTGTGACAATTTTTGTAAATCAATGTAATTTCCTTAATACAACAATACAGACCTAAAACATAGTTTAATAGCAATTATGAGACGCAGTATTGATCGGCTGTTTTATATCCACTTCATGTTAACAATGAGTCAGCTGTTTATTATTAATGAATTATATATAAAATAGATGATTATTTGAGCAGCTAAGAATATTAATTAAAAACATGAACATAAACATGGTTTAATACTATGGAGATATAGTTTATTTTTGTATCGGCGTCAGAGACTAAATCAATGTAATGTACGCAAAAGGCCGACACTTAGAGAAACTTTTATAAATTTGTTTGAGAAAATATTTACTATTAGCCTATATTTTATAAATATTTAATTCATAATAAACAGCTGACTAATTGTTAACATGTAGTGGATATAACACAGCTGATCAATGATGCGCTGCGCCTCATATTTGCTATTAAACTATGTTTTAGGTCTGTATTGTTGTATTATGGTAATTACATTGATTTACAAATATTGTCACACCTGGTTATTTATAATTCGATTTCAGTAAACAAGATCTTGTTTGATTTGTCTCTTAATTGTGCATTGTTTGCTTAAAAACTAAATTTTTTATAGCTATAATAGTTTTCGTGAAAATTGACATTACAGATTTTAAAAGGCCGCTATTTTGAATTAATTTAGTTACAACAATGATATTTTACTCCCTTGGTTTCCCTATTAACTTACAAATGCACAATAAATTTGAATTTTATATTTTAAATAGTTCTTGAGCTATAAAACAATTTGTAAAAACACATACAGACAGTAAACTAGTCACCGTAGACCCATGATTATCTCTATTGTATTGATAGACAATTTCTATCCATCCCATGACTAGGATGTAGGAAAAAGAATCGTACGTCTTGATCCAAGGAACAATATTTGATGAAAAGTTCCAGAGAGTTCCGGGACACCCTGTATATTTCAATCAAAGCTAATAATTGATTTCATACATATGAAGATTGATTTGTGTACAACGTACGCAACTTTCAATTACACATTTTGTGAATCATCCTCTTTAAGGTCCACTAGTGGAACGCTAGTGAAGTGAAATTGCAGTTTATTAAACCAGCTGTACTGGCAGACCTCACTAACTAATCAACTAACTGGCACAACGTATAAAAGCAATTATTATTTGGAAATCAAGATAAATTTGTAAATTATAAAGAAAGTATTGAATACACATATATACAACAAAGTCTAATAACATACAGTTATTTTCCAACGCTTGGGCTCCAAGAAGTCCCGGACCTTACAACCACACCACATTTCCGTCTAAGTTTGTGAGAGACTCCTGTGTATTGTAACCTTTGTGTACATAATGTCGTAATGTACTAACATGCAACTATCATTTAACAATATTATTTACTCATATAATGTTATATAAGTTTTTATGCTGATTTTTTTATTTTTATATATATATATATTTTTAAGTTTGATTTAATCATACAACATATTCTTAAGTTTAACACAATTAATACTTGTAAAATATCTCATGTTTTTATTCGTAACACTAAATTTATGTTCGTAATCATTCAAATCAACGAAACTAACAACAGCCGCGTATGGTACAACAATATAGCAACACATGTAACCATCTGGGATGGGAATAGTCTGTTGTTATGGTGTAATGCACAATGGTTGAACAAGTGAAGTGGGTGGACAATAAATACTTTGACAATAGTCTTGGAGAAAGTCCAAACTGACGATCGCTTGCTCCACTTGAACATTCTTGATCGATGCGTGCGCTCCTCAGGACCCGGCCATTTTATTTATTTTTACTTAGTTCTATTGCTTTCTGAAGCTTGAAACACTTTTGTAAAGCTTTTTACGGCGATCATCTCACAAACCGTCTCCATTAACATGGCCTCTGTTAGTTAGATCTAAATGTTATTACTTAATATTGGAGGTATTCAAATGTCGTCCTTACTGATAGAATTAACCTGATCAAATTTGAAAAAAATTAGGGATGATCTAATAATGTTGTGATGAACTGCTCCTTTTAATAGCATAAAATAAACCTAAATGCTATTAAAAGCTGGTGGTCTCCGATACACTTCATCCGTCAAATGCGTTGAAATCCACGATAAACTGCAGGTCCCCGTTCATTTATATACGTCAAATTGTAAACTGCAGGTCTCTGCTTCAAGTATATACGTCAAATTTTACTATTGTACACTGCAGGTCCCTGTTCATTTATATACGTCAAATTCTACTATTGTAAACTCCAAGTCTCTGCTTCAAGTATATACGTCAAATTTTACTATTGTAAACTGCAGGTATCTGCTTCATGTATAAAGTTAAATTTTACTATTGTAAATTGAAGCTCTCTGCTTCACGTATATATACGTCAAATTTTACTACTGTAAATTGCAGGTCTCCGCTTCATGTATATACGTCAAATTTTACTATTATAAACTGCAGGTCTCTGATTCACGTATGTACGTCAAATTTTACTATTGTAATTTGCAGGTCTCTGCATCACGTATATACGTCAAATTCTACTATTGTAAACTGCAGGTCTGTGCGCTTCCTGTATATACATCGAATTCTACTATTGTAAACTGTTGGTCCAAACTGAATCAGTCAACAATATTGTTATTTTTGTTCTTAACCAAACAAATTAGTCCTCATATCAATATTACTCCAAAACGTTCGCACGATTAGGTGTGCGTTCATAACATATATGTTTATTTTACAATATAATGTATATATTACGTCCACTTTATGTTCATTACATTTTAGTTTAAATTAGTACCCTATCTAGATCGAACTTTATAAAGCAAGTTTTGTATTAGGTTGAGATGGAACCTCAAAACAAAAAGTTTGAAAGGCCCTATTTTTCTTCACAACTGTGGGTATTTATGAAGTAAGAATTAATTCATTACTTTTAATTCAGTTAAGTTTGAGATTATACGTATAACTGTATAGATTTCGTCTTTTTAAATATAATTCAAGTAATTTTGTTCTGTGCTATATATTTGTTGAGAAGAAAATCTAAACCTTTGTATTTCACTCCACCCCTCCCAAATGTCCACAGTCTATTAAACAAGGAACCAAGTGGTGGTTTATTAATTTGACAGAAAATGAATATTTGTAAACTTAAGAGACCATTCATTATTTATGTGCAATAATTTTTTCAATGTTTTACGTAATTGGAGGTTTACGTAATTGAGGAGGTTAACATAATATGGATGGAGCGCCTTCAACGAGAAAACGCAATTTAGGTACTGCGCTCAAGTTGCCTATTGACGCCGTGACATTTCCCCCTTCAAGAAAAACATGTAAAACATGGGTTTCTATTTCAAGGATTCAACCCGTAATAATGATCGTATCGTAACACTTGAAGTGGCATTTGGTAGAGGAAGATCTGTTCTAGTAGATAATAAGATTTGTTATGTAAAGAATACTTTTTTTAGAGTTGATCTTTTGTTAAATTTAAAATGTAATTCTTAAACCACTTTAATTTAAGAAACATGTAATATAAATTGTCGGTCTCCTATACTGTACCTCAAACAATTTTATGTATTATCTATAACTCTTTTAATAATAAAACGGTTCTATAACTTAAAACAGACTGCGATGTTTTAGCTCTGACGGTAAGACTGTCAAGCTGTCGACTTCCCAGCGGTGGCTTGGCAGTTTGGGAAACAGCCACTTTAAGTCAACTAGACAACGATGTTTTAGCTCTGACGGTAAGACTGTCAAGCTATCGACTTCCCAACGGTGGCTTGGCAGTTTTGGGAAACAGCCACTTTAAGACAACTCTGGAAATAAATATGAGTTGTTGGTTGAATTTATGTATTTCACTTATTCATTTTATAAATATTAAACCGTACACTTCAATAGTATTTATACTCTTTTTGGAAACAGGAAAAACACATTTAAAACTGCATTTAGATATAAAATTCTCAAAGAATTTTTTTAATGGAGCAAATAATTATTTTTAATAGAAAGGAGTTTAAATTAATTCATATTATGAATCTACGTATAATCAAGAATAAATATTAATTCCTGTGGATATGTACATGATTTACTACTGTAATTAGCCCATATATAAATAGTCAGTAATATGGGAATGATAATTTTTTCGCACAAAATGTTATATTAAATAAATAACGGAAAAAATAAAAATAATATAAAAATTAATTGCCAGTAAACTAAATGCCAAAAAAGTGTATACCGATCGTTTCCTTTATCTGTGCTTTATTACGCTTAAGATAGGGTTAAATAGTCTCGTTCCATGGTTTAACAACGCTATTTTAAATGAATTTAGTTACAACAATGATATTTTACTCCCTTGTTTTACGTATTAAGTTACAAAATGTACAATAAATTTTAAGTTTCTATTTTAAATACTTCTTGAGCTATAAAATAATTTGTAAAAACACATACAGACAGACAATATACTAGTCACCGTAGACCCATGTTTATGTTGTGAAAAATGTTCGTCTTGATCCAAGGAACAATATTTGATGAAAAGTTCCAGAGAGTTCCGGGACACCCTGTTTATTTCAGTCAAAGCTAATAATTGATTTCATACATATGAAGATTGATTTGTGTACAACGTAGGCAACTTCCAATTACACATTTTGTGAATCATCCTCTTTAAGGTCCACTAGTGGAACGCTAGTGAAGTGAAATGTAATTGTATTGCAGTTTATTAAACCAGCTGTACTGGCAGACCTCACTAACCAATCAACTAACTGGCACAACGTATAAAAGCAATTATTATTTGTAAATCAAGATAAATTTGTAAATTATACAGAAAGTATTGAATACACATATAAAGTCTAATAACATACAGTTATTTTCCAACGCTTGGGCTCCAAGTAGCCGGACCATACAACCACACCACATTTCCGTCTAAGTTTGTGAGAGATTCTTGTGTATTGTAACCTTTGTGTACATAATGTCATAATGTACTAACATGCAACTATCATTTAACAATATTATTTACTCATATAATGTTATATAAGTTTTTTATGATGATTTTTTTTATTTATATATAAATTTTTTTTTTTTTTTTTTTTTGTAAGTTTGATTTAATCGTACAACATATTCTTAAGTTTAACACAATTAATATTTTACTTGTAAAATATCACATTTTTTTATTCGTAACACTAAATTTATGTTTGTAATCATTCAAATCAACGAAACTAACAACAGCCGCGTATGGTACAACAATATGGCAACACATGTAACCATCTGGGATGGGAATAGTCTGTTGTTATGGTGTAATGCACAATGGTTGGTTGAACAATTGAAGTGGGTGGACAATAAATACTTTGACAATAGTCTTGGAGAAGGTCCAAACTGACAATCGCTTGCTCCACATGAACATTCTTGATCGATGCGTGCGCTCCTCAGGACCCGGCCACTTTATTTATTTTTACTTAGTTCTATTGCTCTCTGAAGCTTGAAACACTTTTGTAAAGCTTTTCATGGATATCATCTCACAAACCGTCTCCATTAACATGGCCACTGTTAGTTAGATGATGTAATAATTTTGTGATGGACTGCTGGCTCTTAGTCCGTCTTTTACTTTGCATGATTCCGATGCTATTAAAAGCTGGTGGTCTCCGATACACTTCTTCCGTCATATGCGTTAAAATCCACGATAAACTGCAGGTCCCTGTTCGTTTATATACGTCAAATTTTACTATTGTAAACTACAGGTCTCTGCTTCAAGTATATACGTCAAATTTTACTATTGTAAACTGTGGTTATCTGCTTCATGTATATAAATTAAATTTTACTATTGTAAACTGCAGGTATCTGCTTTATAATAAGTTAAATAAGTATATAAGTTAAATTTTACTATTGTAAAGTGCAGGTCTCTGCTTCACGTATGTACGTCAAATTTTACTATTGTAATTTGCAGGTCTCTGCATCACGTATATACGTCAAATTCTACTATTGTAAACTGTAGGTCTCTGCTTCATTTTATTCCTCTTTTTATTACCGTATTCCATGCTAAACTGCAGGTTCATGGATGATCATATTCCATGAATGTAAACCTTTCGATAAATTTATTGTTGATTTTGCCTGGCTCATCTTGTCCTTATATGTATCTTATAATATTTAATAATTATTAAATTTGCTGTGTCTGAAGAATAATTTTTGAATCAATGGGTTTTATTCAAATGTCGATAAAACATCATTACTTATAATACGATTTCCAAACTGAATCAATCAACAATATTGTTATTTTTGTTCTTAACCAAACAAATTAGTCCTCATATCAATATTACTCCAAAACGTTCGCACGATTAGGTGTGCGTTCATAACATATATGTTTATTTTACAATATAATGTATATATTACGTCCACTTTATGTTCATTACATTTTAGTTTAAATTAGTACCCTATCTAGATCGAACTTTATAACGCAAGTTTTGTATTAGGTTGAGATGGAACCTCAAAACAAAAAGTTTGAAAGGCCCTATTTTTCTTCACAACTGTGGGTATTTATGAAGTAAGAATTAATTCATTACTTTTAATTCAGTTAAGTTTGAGATTATACGTATAACTGTATAGATTTCGTCTTTTTAAATATAATTCAAGTAATTTTGTTCTGTGCTATATATTTGTTGAGAAGAAAATCTAAACCTTTGTATTTCACTCCACCCCTCCCAAATGTCCACAGTCTATTAAACAAGGAACCAAGTGGTGGTTTATTAATTTGACAGAAAATGAATATTTGTAAACTTAAGAGACCATTCATTATTTATGTGCAATAATTTTTTCAATGTTTTACGTAATTGGAGGTTTACGTAATTGAGGAGGTTAACATAATATGGATGGAGCGCCTTCAACGAGAAAACGCAATTTAGGTACTGCGCTCAAGTTGCCTATTGACGCCGTGACATTTCCCCCTTCAAGAAAAACATGTAAAACATGGGTTTCTATTTCAAGGATTCAACCCGTAATAATGATCGTATCGTAACACTTGAAGTGGCATTTGGTAGAGGAAGATCTGTTCTAGTAGATAATAAGATTTGTTATGTAAAGAATACTTTTTTTAGAGTTGATCTTTTGTTAAATTTAAAATGTAATTCTTAAACCACTTTAATTTAAGAAACATGTAATATAAATTGTCGGTCTCCTATACTGTACCTCAAACAATTTTATGTATTATCTATAACTCTTTTAATAATAAAACGGTTCTATAACTTAAAACAGACTGCGATGTTTTAGCTCTGACGGTAAGACTGTCAAGCTGTCGACTTCCCAGCGGTGGCTTGGCAGTTTGGGAAACAGCCACTTTAAGTCAACTAGACAACGATGTTTTAGCTCTGACGGTAAGACTGTCAAGCTATCGACTTCCCAACGGTGGCTTGGCAGTTTTGGGAAACAGCCACTTTAAGACAACTCTGGAAATAAATATGAGTTGTTGGTTGAATTTATGTATTTCACTTATTCATTTTATAAATATTAAACCGTACACTTCAATAGTATTTATACTCTTTTTGGAAACAGGAAAAACACATTTAAAACTGCATTTAGATATAAAATTCTCAAAGAATTTTTTTAATGGAGCAAATAATTATTTTTAATAGAAAGGAGTTTAAATTAATTCATATTATGAATCTACGTATAATCAAGAATAAATATTAATTCCTGTGGATATGTACATGATTTACTACTGTAATTAGCCCATATATAAATAGTCAGTAATATGGGAATGATAATTTTTTCGCACAAAATGTTATATTAAATAAATAACGGAAAAAATAAAAATAATATAAAAATTAATTGCCAGTAAACTAAATGCCAAAAAAGTGTATACCGATCGTTTCCTTTATCTGTGCTTTATTACGCTTAAGATAGGGTTAAATAGTCTCGTTCCATGGTTTAACAACGCTATTTTAAATGAATTTAGTTACAACAATGATATTTTACTCCCTTGTTTTACGTATTAAGTTACAAAATGTACAATAAATTTTAAGTTTCTATTTTAAATACTTCTTGAGCTATAAAATAATTTGTAAAAACACATACAGACAGACAATATACTAGTCACAGTAGACCCATGTTTATGTTGTGAAAAATGTTCGTCTTGATCCAAGGAACAATATTTGATGAAAAGTTCCAGAGAGTTCCGGGACACCCTGTTTATTTCAGTCAAAGCTAATAATTGATTTCATACATATGAAGATTGATTTGTGTACAACGTAGGCAACTTCCAATTACACATTTTGTGAATCATCCTCTTTAAGGTCCACTAGTGGAACGCTAGTGAAGTGAAATGTAATTGTATTGCAGTTTATTAAACCAGCTGTACTGGCAGACCTCACTAACCAATCAACTAACTGGCACAACGTATAAAAGCAATTATTATTTGTAAATCAAGATAAATTTGTAAATTATACAGAAAGTATTGAATACACATATAAAGTCTAATAACATACAGTTATTTTCCAACGCTTGGGCTCCAAGTAGCCGGACCATACAACCACACCACATTTCCGTCTAAGTTTGTGAGAGATTCTTGTGTATTGTAACCTTTGTGTACATAATGTCATAATGTACTAACATGCAACTATCATTTAACAATATTATTTACTCATATAATGTTATATAAGTTTTTTATGATGATTTTTTTTATTTATATATAAATTTTTTTTTTTTTTTTTTGTAAGTTTGATTTAATCGTACAACATATTCTTAAGTTTAACACAATTAATATTTTACTTGTAAAATATCACATTTTTTTATTCGTAACACTAAATTTATGTTTGTAATCATTCAAATCAACGAAACTAACAACAGCCGCGTATGGTACAACAATATGGCAACACATGTAACCATCTGGGATGGGAATAGTCTGTTGTTATGGTGTAATGCACAATGGTTGGTTGAACAATTGAAGTGGGTGGACAATAAATACTTTGACAATAGTCTTGGAGAAGGTCCAAACTGATGATCGCTTGCTCCACTTGAACATTCTTGATCGATGCGTGTGCTCCTCAGGACCCGGCCACTTTATTTATTTTTACTTAGTTCTATTGCTTTCTGAAGCTTGAAACTCTTTTGTAAAGCTTTTTACGGCGATCATCTCACAAACCGTCTCCATTAACATGGCCACTGTTAGTTAGATGATGTAATAATTTTGTGATGGACTGCTGGCTCTTAGTCCGTCTTTTACTTTGCATGATTCCGATGCTATTAAAAGCTGGTGGTCTCCGATACACTTCTTCCGTCATATGCGTTAAAATCCACGATAAACTGCAGGTCCCTGTTCGTTTATATACGTCAAATTTTACTATTGTAAACTACAGGTCTCTGCTTCAAGTATATACGTCAAATTTTACTATTGTAAACTGTGGTTATCTGCTTCATGTATATAAATTAAATTTTACTATTGTAAACTGCAGGTATCTGCTTTATAATAAGTTAAATAAGTATATAAGTTAAATTTTACTATTGTAAAGTGCAGGTCTCTGCTTCACGTATGTACGTCAAATTTTACTATTGTAATTTGCAGGTCTCTGCATCACGTATATACGTCAAATTCTACTATTGTAAACTGTAGGTCTCTGCTTCATTTTATTCCTCTTTTTATTACCGTATTCCATGCTAAACTGCAGGTTCATGGATGATCATATTCCATGAATGTAAACCTTTCGATAAATTTATTGTTGATTTTGCCTGGCTCATCTTGTCCTTATATGTATCTTATAATATTTAATAATTATTAAATTTGCTGTGTCTGAAGAATAATTTTTGAATCAATGGGTTTTATTCAAATGTCGATAAAACATCATTACTTATAATACGATTTCCAAACTGAATCAATCAACAATATTGTTATTTTTGTTCTTAACCAAACAAATTAGTCCTCATATCAATATTACTCCAAAACGTTCGCACGATTAGGTGTGCGTTCATAACATATATGTTTATTTTACAATATAATGTATATATTACGTCCACTTTATGTTCATTACATTTTAGTTTAAATTAGTACCCTATCTAGATCGAACTTTATAACGCAAGTTTCGTATTCGGTTGAGATGGAACCTCAAAACAAACAAAGTTTGAAAGGCCCTATTTTTCTTCACAACTGTGGGTATTTATGAAGTAAGAATTTATTAATTACTTTTAATTCAGTTAAGTTTGAGATTATACGTATAACTGTATAGATTTCGTCTTTTTAAATATAATTCAAGTAATTTTGTTCTGTGCTATATATTTGTTGAGAAGAAAATCTAAACCTTTGTATTTCACTCCATCCCTCCCAAAAGTCCACAGTCTATTAAACTCGGGGAACCAAGGGGCAGTTTATTAATTTACCAGAAAATAAATATTTTTAAACTTAAGAGACCATTCATTATTTATGTGCAATAATTGTTTCAATGTTTTACGTAATTGGAGGTTTACGTAATTGAGGAGGTTAACATAATTTGGAGAAGCCTTCAACGAGAAGACGCAATTTAGATACTGCGCTCAAGTTGCCTATTGACGCCGTGACATTTCCTGCTTCAAGAAAAACGTGTAAAACATGGGTTTCTATTTCAATGATTCAACCGGTAATAATGATCGTATCGTAACACTTGAAGTGGCATTTGGTAGAGGAAGATCTGTTCTAGTAGATAATAAGATTTGTTATGTAAAGAATACTTTTTTTTGAGTTGATCTTTTGTTAAATTTAAAATGTAATTCTTAAACCACTTTAAATTAAGAAACATGTAATATCAATTTACGGTCTCCTATATTGGACCTTAAACAATTTCATTTATTATCTATAACTCTTTTAATAATAAAAAGGTTCCATAACTTAAAATAGACAACGATGTTTTAGCTCTGACGGTAAGACTGTCAAGCTATCGACTTTCCAGCGGTGGCTTGGCAGTTTGGGAAACAGCCACTTTATGTCAACTAGACAACGATGTTTTAGCTCTGACGGTAAGACTGCCAAGCTATCGACTTCCCAGCGGTGGCTTGGCAGTTTGGGAAACAGCCACTTTAAGTCAACTAGACAACGATGTTTTAGCTCTGACGGTAAGACTGTCAAGCTATCGACTTCCCAACGGTGGCTTGGCAGTTTTGGGAAACAGCCACTTTAAGACAACTCTGGAAATAAATATGAGTTGTTGGTTGAATTTATGTATTTCACTTATTCATTTTATAAATATTAAACCGTACACTTCAATAGTATTTATACTCTTTTTGGAAACAGGAAAAACACATTTAAAACTGCATTTAGATATAAAATTCTCAAAGAATTTTTTTAATGGAGCAAATAATTATTTTTAATAGAAAGGAGTTTAAATTAATTCATATTATGAATCTACGTATAATCAAGAATAAATATTAATTCCTGTGGATATGTACATGATTTACTACTGTAATTAGCCCATATATAAATAGTCAGTAATATGGGAATGATAATTTTTTCGCACAAAATGTTATATTAAATAAATAACGGAAAAAATAAAAATAATATAAAAATTAATTGCCAGTAAACTAAATGCCAAAAAAGTGTATACCGATCGTTTCCTTTATCTGTGCTTTATTACGCTTAAGATAGGGTTAAATAGTCTCGTTCCATGGTTTAACAACGCTATTTTAAATGAATTTAGTTACAACAATGATATTTTACTCCCTTGTTTTACGTATTAAGTTACAAAATGTACAATAAATTTTAAGTTTCTATTTTAAATACTTCTTGAGCTATAAAATAATTTGTAAAAACACATACAGACAGACAATATACTAGTCACAGTAGACCCATGTTTATGTTGTGAAAAATGTTCGTCTTGATCCAAGGAACAATATTTGATGAAAAGTTCCAGAGAGTTCCGGGACACCCTGTTTATTTCAGTCAAAGCTAATAATTGATTTCATACATATGAAGATTGATTTGTGTACAACGTAGGCAACTTCCAATTACACATTTTGTGAATCATCCTCTTTAAGGTCCACTAGTGGAACGCTAGTGAAGTGAAATGTAATTGTATTGCAGTTTATTAAACCAGCTGTACTGGCAGACCTCACTAACCAATCAACTAACTGGCACAACGTATAAAAGCAATTATTATTTGTAAATCAAGATAAATTTGTAAATTATACAGAAAGTATTGAATACACATATAAAGTCTAATAACATACAGTTATTTTCCAACGCTTGGGCTCCAAGTAGCCGGACCATACAACCACACCACATTTCCGTCTAAGTTTGTGAGAGATTCTTGTGTATTGTAACCTTTGTGTACATAATGTCATAATGTACTAACATGCAACTATCATTTAACAATATTATTTACTCATATAATGTTATATAAGTTTTTTATGATGATTTTTTTTATTTATATATAAATTTTTTTTTTTTTTTTTTGTAAGTTTGATTTAATCGTACAACATATTCTTAAGTTTAACACAATTAATATTTTACTTGTAAAATATCACATTTTTTTATTCGTAACACTAAATTTATGTTTGTAATCATTCAAATCAACGAAACTAACAACAGCCGCGTATGGTACAACAATATGGCAACACATGTAACCATCTGGGATGGGAATAGTCTGTTGTTATGGTGTAATGCACAATGGTTGGTTGAACAATTGAAGTGGGTGGACAATAAATACTTTGACAATAGTCTTGGAGAAGGTCCAAACTGACAATCGCTTGCTCCACTTGAACATTCTTGATCGATGCGTGCGCTCCTCAGGACCCGGCCACTTTATTTATTTTTACTTAGTTCTATTGCTCTCTGAAGCTTGAAACACTTTTGTAAAGCTTTTCATGGATATCATCTCACAAACCGTCTCCATTAACATGGCCACTGTTAGTTAGATGATGTAATAATTTTGTGATGGACTGCTGGCTCTTAGTCCGTCTTTTACTTTGCATGGTTCCGATGCTATTAAAAGCTGGTGGTCTCCGATACACTTCTTCCGTCATATGCGTTAAAATCCACGATAAACTGCAGGTCCCTGTTCGTTTATATACGTCAAATTTTACTATTGTAAACTACAGGTCTCTGCTTCAAGTATATACGTCAAATTTTACTATTGTAAACTGTGGTTATCTGCTTCATGTATATAAATTAAATTTTACTATTGTAAACTGCAGGTATCTGCTTTATAATAAGTTAAATAAGTATATAAGTTAAATTTTACTATTGTAAAGTGCAGGTCTCTGCTTCACGTATGTACGTCAAATTTTACTATTGTAATTTGCAGGTCTCTGCATCACGTATATACGTCAAATTCTACTATTGTAAACTGTAGGTCTCTGCTTCATTTTATTCCTCTTTTTATTACCGTATTCCATGCTAAACTGCAGGTTCATGGATGATCATATTCCATGAATGTAAACCTTTCGATAAATTTATTGTTGATTTTGCCTGGCTCATCTTGTCCTTATATGTATCTTATAATATTTAATAATTATTAAATTTGCTGTGTCTGAAGAATAATTTTTGAATCAATGGGTTTTATTCAAATGTCGATAAAACATCATTACTTATAATACGATTTCCAAACTGAATCAATCAACAATATTGTTATTTTTGTTCTTAACCAAACAAATTAGTCCTCATATCAATATTACTCCAAAACGTTCGCACGATTAGGTGTGCGTTCATAAAATATATGTTTATTTTACAATATAATGTATATATTACGTCCACTTTATGTTCATTACATTTTAGTTTAAATTAGTACCCTATCTAGATCGAACTTTATAACGCAAGTTTTGTATTAGGTTGAGATGGAACCTCAAAACAAACAAAGTTTGAAAGGCCCTATTTTTCTTCACAACTGTGGGTATTTATGAAGTAAGAATTAATTATTACTTTTAATTCAGTTAAGTTTGAGATTATACGTATAACTGTAAAAATGTCGTTTTTTTAAATATAATTCAAGTAATTTTGTTCTGTGCTATATATTTGTTGAGAAGAAAATCTAAACAATTGTATTTCACTCCATCCCTCCCAAAAGTCCACAGTCTATTAAACTCGGGGAACCAAGTGGCAGTTTATTAATTTACCAGAAAATAAATATTTTTAAACTTAAGAGACCATTCATTATTTATGTGCAATAATTGTTTCAATGTTTTACGTAATTGGAGGTTTACGTAATTGAGGAGGTTAACATAATTTGGAGAAGCCTTCAACGAGAAAACGCAATTTAGATACTGCGCTCAAGTTGCCTATTGACGCCGTGACATTTCCTGCTTCAAGAAAAACGTGTAAAACATGGGTTTCTATTTCAATGATTCAACCGGTAATAATGATCGTATCGTAACACTTGAAGTGGCATTTGGTAGAGGAAGATCTGTTCTAGTAGATAATAAGATTTGTTATGTAAAGAATACTTTTTTTTTGAGTTGATCTTTTGTTAAATTTAAAATGTAATTCTTAAACCACTTTAAATTAAGAAACATGTAATATCAATTTACGGTCTCCTATATTGGACCTTAAACAATTTCATTTATTATCTATAACTCTTTTAATAATAAAAAGGTTCCATAACTTAAAATAGACAACGATGTTTTAGCTCTGACGGTAAGACTGTCAAGCTATCGACTTTCCAGCGGTGGCTTGGCAGTTTGGGAAACAGCCACTTTATGTCAACTAGAC
The DNA here is from genome assembly GCA_035578905.1 of Stictocephala bisonia. Taxonomy (NCBI): domain Eukaryota; kingdom Metazoa; phylum Arthropoda; class Insecta; order Hemiptera; family Membracidae; genus Stictocephala; species Stictocephala bisonia. Next base: position 35,754 of record JAQJVL010002554.1, read on the forward strand.
AACGATGTTTTAGCTCTGACGGTAAGACTGCCAAGCTATCGACTTCCCAGCGGTGGCTTGGCAGTTTGGGAAACAGCCACTTTAAGTCAACTAGACAACGATGTTTTAGCTCTGACGGTAAGACTGTCAAGCTATCGACTTTCCAGCGGTGGCTTGGCAGTTTTGGGAAACAGCCACTTTAAGTCAACTAGACAACGATGTTTTAGCTCTGACGGTAAGACTGTCAAGCTATCGACTTCCCAGCGGTGGCTTGGCAGTTTTGGGAAACAGCCACTTTAAGTCAACTAGACAACGATGTTTTAGCTCTGACGGTAAGACTGTCAAGCTATCGACTTCCCAGCGGTGGCTTGGCAGTTTGGGAAACAGCCACTTTAAGTCAACTAGACAACGATGTTTTAGCTCTGACGGTAAGACTGTCAAGCTATCGACTTCCCAGCGGTGGCTTGGCAGTTTTGGGAAACAGCCACATTAAATCAACTAGACAACGATGTTTTAGCTCTGACGGTAAGACTGTCAAGCTATCGACTTCCCAGCGGTGGCTTGGCAGTTTTGGGAAACAGCCACTTTAAGTCAACTCTGGAAATAAATATGAGTTGTTGGTTGAATTTATGTATTTCACTTATTTTTTTTATAAATATTCAACCGTATTCAAGAGTATTATTACTCTTTTTGGAAACAGGAAAAACACATTTAAACTGCATTCTGATTCAAAATCTCCAGAGAATTTTTTAAATCTAGAAAATAATTAATTTTAATAAAAAGGAGTTTAAACTAATTAATGTTTTGAAACTACTGTATAATCAAGAATAAATATAGGAAATTATTATTTGTTCGCACAAAATTATCTATTAAATAAAGAACGGAACAAATAAAAATAATATAAAAATTATATGCCAGTAAACTAAATATAAAAAAAGTTGATGAAATTGTTTATACCGATCGTTTCCTTTATCTGTGCTTTATTACGTTTAACATAGGGTTAAATAGTTTAGTTCCATGGCTTAACAACGAGAAAGAATATTCTGTTTACTACATCCTCACTATATAAGGTGCTTACTGATAAGTCTTCCCACTTGAGGAGGGTAGAGAATATCTCATCTTCAGATATTCTATAATTTGTATTACAATTAACTATTTACATGTATGCTACAATTCCACCTATCGATTTCGAGTGTGTTATAGGCCTAGTCCTTTATTTAACCGAATCGTAATATTTAATATACTAGTGAGTTAAAAAATGTTTAAATAAAAATAACGGAAATTCGTAAACAAGTAGACAGTATTTTAAGTTTTATTTTTAATCCAACTAGTTTTCTTATGAACCACGAATATATTATATGTTGATTCATAATGTTTCTTAACAGATTATATTATTACTTACAAACAGATATGTCATCTAATAGCAATAGTTTTGGCAGTAATGTTTGTAGTTAGTGAAGTCTGCTACTACAGCTGGTTTAAACTGCATTACATTTACATTGGGCTAAATTCGTGCCCCAGAATGGAACACAAAACAGCTGATAGTTTGTGACACAACATTTAATATTGGATGAGAAATTTATCTGTGTGCTTATTACACCGTTTATTTACTAGCATTGTTACAAACTTCGATTGTCTTTTCATCTGTAACATTTCTCCTTAATTGCATATAAGTAGTAATTAAATGAAATGAAAAATGCCTTTATTTGTGTGGCGAAGTTAGGACTATTTAGTCCTCTCTACCACTTAACCACAAAAAAGTTGTACATTAAGATTATGATACAAAAGCCAAAAATGAATCAAAAAGTACAAAACAACTTTAAAAGATTAATTTTACATAATACAGTATGAACGATGAATAAATGTTATACTATTAAATTCATTCACAACTATCACTCATACAAGGTTCGCTCACATGCACGCCCTCATCGCCGCCAATGCCCCCACCACTGCAGTTCAAGCAACAATTTCCTGACCTCCGCCCCAAAGCGGGCACGGTTTTATATAACTGTCAAATTATAAGAGAGAGAATTCCACAAATGGCACGAGTTACTAAAAAGGATTGATTGGAAATTGTAGTTCTATGTTGTGGAATCGATAGAAGTATAGCTCCTCTTTGTGTATAACAGAACTAATCTGGGACAAGAAAAAATATCTTTCGGAGAGATATGATGGTAAGTTTGATCTGATGATAACATACAACAAGGATATGGTATTCACGGGGATTCCTCAGTTTCAAAACACCTAGCCGCTCAAAATAAGGAGTAACATGATCATATCGTCGTAGGTTGAAAATGAAACGGTTACAACAATTCTGTGCACGATGCAGTCTCTCCGAGAGCTCAACAGTCATATCGTTAATGACTACGCCACAGTAGTTCATGTGAGGTAACACTAGTCTTCACCAGCATGACATTAACATTGTATGGAAGGAATAAAGCAAAACGTTTTAAACTATGGATGCCAGCAAAAACTCTATTGCAAGTTGTAGAAACAGTTTCATTCCACGTCAGTGTATCGTTGATAATAAGACTAAGGTTTTTTACCTTATCACAATATTCCAGTTCGTAGTTGTTCAGTTTTACTTTAGGAAAATAATGAAAATCAATTTTAGAAAGAAGCTGTCGAGTCCCTAACACTGTTTGAGTCTTAGTCTCGTTCAGTTTTAGTCCATGTTTCTGTGCCCATATAGTGATTGAGTCAATGTCCTCGTTGATCAAAGATACAGAAGCATTTGCATCTTTAATAGGAAAATTATAGTATATTTGTAAATCGTCAGCGTACAAGTGGAACTTAGCGTGGTAAGTAACTTCAGTAATATTGTTCATGTACAAGGAAAATAACAAAGGACCGAGGACGGATCCTTGGGGAACCCCTCGTGTGACGGGCCTCCACTCCGACTCAGCATCACCTGCCCTCACAAGTTACTGTCGGTCAGTAAGATATGACTTAACCCAGTTAACACAACCATCGGAGAAACCGGCCATTTGTAATTTCATCAGAAGCAAAGGATGACAGACACAATCAAAAGCTTATGAAAAATCGAATAAGGTAAAATAGTGCCTCTTATCCATGCCTAGCCTAATGTGGTCCTAAGAAGTGTTTTGTCATTACACAGCATAGCACTACTACTGCACTTCCTAAGTGATCTTAAGGAGTGCAGTAGTAGTTCTATGATTGGAACGAAAGCCAGACTGATATTTCGACAAAACTTGGTTTTGATCCAGGTATGGTATAAAATGTTGATGTACGACTCGTTCAAAACATTTAATCTTATTCTTTCCCATGTTATAATGTACAAATAGTTGATTGTCGTTAGTGAACTGATCATAATACTCCGTGAGTATATATGAATGTTTTAGTCCTCTATGTTCTCCTGAAGTATAACTCGCGAGGCTTACCGAGGCACTTGGCCTCCACGTGAGGGAAATAATACTAGAAGTAGAGGGGAGTGCAGCCGCACCACTGTTATACCCTTCCACCATGTGACTGTTCTCGTGTTGCCGGTCGAGCTGCGATTGGAGCGCCTCTCTGTGTAGAAAAGAATTTATTTTCGCCTCCTTTGTTGTTTGTTTACATTTATTACAACGGCCAATCAGAAAAGCCGTTTTCAGTTTTAATTTGAATTAAAACCTCTTATTGCTAAAATAAAAACAACATATTATGCTGTCTTTGCAAAGTCTAATCCGGAAATATGCACATTAAAATCAAATTATGATACAACCAATAGATCTATAAATAAAACAAAGTTAAACGCATCATTTATTTATTAATTAGTAATAATTGTCACAATTATTTATTATTTATCTATTAACAATAACAAGGTTAAGTCAGGTTGTAAAAACCAATTTAAATTTCAGATTTAAAATTTAACATTTTCTATTTTTATTTACCATGTGGTATACACTGACTGGTGGCTCTCCCCATTCCAATTAGTCTACTGCGCATCGCCTGGCCAAGTGTCTCGGTAAACCCCGCGAGTTATAGCGCGTATGCCTTGTGAAATCAATCACCGGTATTAATTAATTTAAAACTAGGGGACACCCCTGCACTCTTCACGTTCGGCCTGTGACTTTTTACTACAAATAACAGTAGGTTAACTGTATAACGTAAAATCACAATAAGTAAATAAAGTAACTGCATATTATTACAATTGAAACGTTCAAGTCCAGTAAAGTGGAGCCCTACAATCAAATGTGAATAAAGCCGTGCTTACAACATCCCTTGGAAGATATAACCTCCTCAATATTACAAACAATTGTTTATATTCCAAAACCTGTTTTTTTCTGGAAATCTTTATTTAAATTTGAACAGCTGTTACTTTTCCATTCATTTAATCTCTCTCCATATTATTGTTATGGCCAAAAAACGTACTTTGAGGGTTTTCCGTACTCTTCAGAATGAAAATGTTTAAGAATTAAAACCTTATTGAACAACTACGCACAGAGGACGATTTGTTGACGCCTAAACCGCTTAATTGGTCAAGAAATAAGGGAGAAGTTGAGTTGACAAAAAATGGCTTCACATATTATATATAAGGATCCCTTGAAGTATGCTCCGTGAGCTCTCTACCTAATGCCCTTTTATGAGAAAAAAATCCGGAAAACAAGTAAAACTTTGTCACTTATTTAAACATAACTTGAATGATTAAGTTAGCCTTGTCGTGTACTTATATAAATCTGGTTTTATTATACTGAAACTGCAGAAATTGGTAATTTAAAAATTCATTAAAATGACCTAAATACATTTTTTGATAATCCGAAAAAAAATTTATATAACACAAGTAAAAGAAAGTAGTAAGGTTGAAACTGAAAGGATAAAGGAATTCACAAGTGTTAAAGAAGTGGAAGGGATAATATGCTGGTCATATAGACGTATGTAACTAAAAGTGCAGATGAAGAACTGTAAATGCCAGCAGAAAACTGTAAATGTTTGTGCAATCTTACCGTAGTTTTCGACAATAATGTTCCCGCTCAATATCAATTTCAGTTCCCTTCACTCAGATCCTTACAATTCAATTATGACCAGCAAAGAAACATCTTTACAAACAATATACTTCAATGTTTTCTTTCTTCTTAAAAATGTTCAACCAGAACAGTTTAAAATTATTTAACCTAAATAATATTGAGTTTAGGACAGGGTAACTAGCTACCACGACGAGTAGACTGTGACGTCACATGGGCAAAATCAGCTGGTTTGATTATTCTATTAAATACTAGGTAACTAAATCTGAGAGAAGCTTTCAGGAAAATTATTTAACAATTAGTCTGTGCATAAGGCAGTGTTGCTACTAACCATATAAATAACAAACATTACAATAATAATCAACAGCTGATAGTAACAATAGAAATTTAACACTTCTTCAAGACAACTGTTTGAGTGGGCAAATGTTTTCATAAAAGAGCCACCTCTTCACTCATCCCCTATGTCCAGCTGTCACTGGATAATATGTTCACTAATTGTTCAGTCAGTAAGCAAACTATTCACCAATAATCAACTGGAATTGTACATAGGGGAATAAAATTAAGTATTTTTATGTTTATTTATTTTTGTTGATGCCATTTCACCCATGTGACGTCGTAGAAGTTTTGCCGTGATACCTATTGTCTTCTTTTCTAGGTACCGTGGTTTATAAATCACTATAACCAATCCATAAACAAATAATATTGCTGTCAAAACAGTTTGCGTATCTCTCCTTCCCCACTCCTCCCACAGTTACTCCAGTGTTGCCCTCCACACCCATTACAAAAAAGAAAATATTCAAAACTGCAAGACAAATCAAAGTTAGCTTATCTCATACAAAAAATTTTGCAGTTTTAAAAATTTGATCAGAGATTGAAAATATTAAAACCCTTATACAAAACATATCTGAAATGAAGTGACGTGGAATGTTGTAAACTGATCTAATAAACTTCATAACCTTGAACCACCCGTTCTAAATGCCTGTTCTTATATTTGAATACTGACTCTTCCAGTTCAAAAACCCACGAACAAACTCGAGTAGAGAAGTTATACCTAATTAGCCAGTACAATATAGTATGCTATGTAGTAAGGTGAATGAGAACAGAAAGAAACGGTGTTCCTTTAACGGCTTTAATCCTGCACTCTACTAAATAATTTCATCATTTTGTATGAATTTATTTAATAGAAATTAAAAATTATGTTGCAATTAAATTGTACAAAAAGTATAAAAATACTTACAGATGAAGTTTAGGAAAATATAGTACAAAGAATCGTGATACTGGGTAGCAACAGATAACAATTTTCATCAACTATTACAACGTACACAAGTGCTGCCAACCTATGAAAACTAATTTTTTGTATCATTGATACAGTTACTAACCAGCAGACCCTGAAATCAGTTAAAACTTATTATTTAGATAGCTTGTGTTCTTATAAAAGACCACTGACTATTCTCAGGTCAGCAATCCACGCATAAGGTCGAGTTCACGTCATTTCCCCCCCTGCGTGTGTCGGATTATTAAGAAAAATGTTTAAATTTATGTTTAGTATTTTATTTATCCTTCAGTCATAAAAGGATCTAAACATTAAATTATTGATTCGTTCAAAAAGTACACAACATAATATTTTTAATCAAGTTGGAGAGAAGAAAAATCTCTGACATTCACATTTATAGCTATTTAGGAGTTATATTAAGTGGAAGAGGCTTGTCGCAAACTAACTATTTTTCAGAAATTGTCATCATTTAATACCCCGATGATAAACGAACAGCTGGTGGCTATCAGCTGATCCCTTTCAAAATTGTTGGATTTTGAGATCAAACTGGATATCTCTTGTGCGTTGAAGAGGAATAACGTTACCAGTATTCTTGATTATATACACCTACAATAGGCTAGATATTCTATCTAATAGGAATATTGGTGCCTGTAATTTGGTTAGATAGTGAGGCCCACAACCACAGTTGGTTTAAACTGCATTACATTTACTTGGGACTACACTAGCGCTCCACAATTGACCACAAAACAGCTGATATTTTAAGACTCAAAATATAACATTAGATGGGAAATCTATTTGTGAATAAAATCAATGCCAGTATTCACTAATGGATTTAGTCTCTGACCAGATATAATAAAGCAATTACTGGTAAAACGGTAACATTGAGCAAGTGACTCCAACCTAGGTTAACAAATATCTAGACAAAGAATACAAATTTAACAATGCCCTGAAAATGACAAATAAACCAGAATATTATTATCTAAACAAAGTATTTTCACCAAAAGGGTGATTAGATATTAGAAATTACAAAATGAACACTTACGTTTTTGAGTCTCTAGCCGGACATGATTTGACTCGAGGCGGAGACCAAAACGAAATGACGGCCAACCTGCCAGACCAGAGCTGGAATAAGGAACGAACGAGTCCGAGCCAACGGCCACAAAAGTAAGCGAATCGCCGGGCACGAGCGGTCTCAGGCAGCCCGGCAGACCACGACGAAAGTAACCAAAATGTACCGGTCAAACGACCCGGTACAACCTCCCTCTGCAAAACCTCAACACACCCAGGCAGGAGAGAAAACTCGGTACCTCAGGGAACCAAACAGAAGAAGAAACCTCAAAAGCGTGGTGCTCCAAGGACGCCAAAGAGAATCTAAGAGGGGAAACCCCTCGAACAGGGAGCGAACCACCCTGACGGTCAGGCCCGACCAGAAAAGAGAGAAGGAGACTCTCTCAGAACAGCAACCTAGGGCGCAGAGGTGATCAATCTCTTTGCCCCAAGAAACCCCCAGGAACACCAACTCCTGGATCAACCGTTCTCCGGAAAGCCTTAAGCTGGGACACATGGGCTTTCCTGAACACCCTGCCTGACTGGGGATCAACCAGCAGAGCAGTCACCGGTGACAAAAACCTGTCGATGCGGTGGGGACCAGACCACCGATAGCACAACTTTGCAGCTCTTCGTTCCGCGGTCGAACTGACTGGGTGAGCCTGACAAAGAACCAGATCTCCAACCTGAAAAGGGTTAGAAGTACGACCCTTACCATACCTCCTCCTTACTCTCTCTCTAGCACGTAGCAGGTTGCGCCGAGCAGCCCGCCACGTGTACACTACGTCAGTGGCACCTGGCGTAGGTAGAAGATCCTCTAGCCTCCACAAGTTGGACAAAGGGTTGTTAGGAGGGTAGCCGTGTAGAATTTCGAAGGGAGTGGCATTGTGACTCTCATGCTTAGAAGAGTTAAAAGCAAGCTGGAGCCAAGAGAGACTCTCATCCCAGGTGTTCTACTTCTCAGCATGGAAGGTAATAAGGGCAGACCGAAGATTGCGGTTGAACCGCTCTGCATGAGAAGGCTGTGGGTAATACGGAGAGGTAGTCACATGCCTGATACTATTGCCAAAACAGAACCTACGAAACTCGTGTGAGGTAAACTGGCTACCGTTGTCGGACACAAGAGTAGAAGGCACACCAAAGTGCTGGAAGAGTTGGGACTGGAGAGCACGGATGGTGAGCTTAGCCGTAGCACTCCGAAGTGGGAAAAGCCAAACAAACTTCGAGAAAGCATCCACACAAACAAGTAGGTAGGAGCTACCTGACTTGCTACGGGGAAAAGGACCCACGTAGTCAATGAACACCTTCTCAAAAGGACGCTCGGCCTCCTCAGAAGATAACAAACCTAACTTAGCATTCTGACTAGGCTTGCTGAGAGAGCACAGGTGACAAGCCCGCACTCTGCCAGCAACATCCCGGTCCATCCCCTTCCAGATGAAATACCTACGAATCTTAGCGATGGTCTTATGAATGCCAAGATGACCGCCCACAAGAGACGAGTGATAATACTGAAAGACCATCGGTACTAGATGACTAGGCAGCACTACACGGGGTTCACCCCTCTGTCGAGGACGGCAACAGAGTACCCCTTTGGACAGAAAATAGGGAGGGTGGGCACCTCCCTCTTGAAGCTCACCTAAGATGACTGACAGCTCAGGATCTTTCTGCTGATGGGACAGGAGGTCGTCAAAAGCCAGAGGAAAATCCAGAAGAACAGCACCACACTGACCAACAGCCTCAGTAGGTGGATCACTGGGTTCGTGATACATGCGGGAAAGAGCATCCGCGATGACATTCTGGGTACCCCTAAGATGTTGGACTCGGAACTTAAAAGCAGAAATATTGACCACCCAGCGACCAATTTTCCCAAGCTGTCTGGGATGGGCAAGAAGCCAAGATAGTGCCTGATTGTCCGTCTCCAGCAAGAACTCAGCGTGTTCCAATAAACGCCGAAACTTGTCCGTACCAAAGACAACAGCCAGACACTCTAACTCATAGATGGAGGAAGCTTTCTTTTCCTGGTGAGACAACGTCCTCGAAGCAAAAGCGATGGGCTGCCTGACCCCATCAAACTCCTGAGAAAGAACAGCAGCAATGGCGGAGGAGGAGGCATCAGTCTGAAGAATGAACTCTCTGCTAAAATCAGGCATACGCAGGACAGGAGGTTGCATGATAGCCTCCTTGAGAGCATCAAAGGCAGTCTGCTGAGCTTGGCCCCACACAAAAGATACACCTTTCTTTCGCAACTCGTTCAACGGGGCCGCAAGCTCGGCCACGTTAGGGATGAACCGACGGTAAAAATTCACCATCCCCACAAAATGTGCAATCCCCTTGGCATCTCTGGGAGGAGGAAAATCCCGAATGCCCTGGGTCCTCGCAGGATCTATGCAGACGCCTCGAGAAGATATGAGATGACCCAGAAAAGAAATCTCAGGACGAGCAAAAGTGACTTTCTCTGGATTGACGGTAAGGCCAGCTGATTTAAGGTGATTAAGAACTTCCTCCAGATGTTGCATGTGTTCCCCGAAAGTCTCACTATAGACAAGAAGGTCGTCCAGGTAATTGAAGACAAACTTGAATTTCACATCATGGAAGATGGAATCAAGCAGACGAGTGAGAGTCTGGGCACCCACAGCAAGACCCATAAGAACCCTAGTGAACTGATAGAGATTCCAGGGAACACAGAAGCTAGTCATAGGCCGTGATTCCTTCTTCAATGGAATCTGATGGTAGGCCTGGTTCAAATCAAAAACACTGAAAAACTTAGCCTTACCGAACCAATCAAACGCAGAATGCAAATCAGGCAGAGGTACCGAGTCAATAGCGACCTTAGCGTTGAGCCTCCGATAATCCATCACAAGCCTAGATTTACCATTAGGCTTGGGCACAAGAAAAGCTGGACTGGCATAAGCGGAACGAGACGGTTCAATCACACCCTTGCTCAGAAGATCTTCAATCATAGCCCTCATAACCTCCATCTTTGGGGGAGCAAGTTTGTACGGATGACTTCTAACAGGCTGAGAATCGGTGAGGTGGATCTCATACTCCAGAAGAGAAGTGACCCCAAGCTCAGCCATAAGCACATCAGGAAACCGCAAACACAGCCTCCTAATGGCCTCCGCCTGTCAGGGGGGAGATGACCAACTGGATCCACCTTGGGTTGTTCGGGCTCACAACCCACCTCTCTGACTGCAGGAGGGCAGTCAGAATCACCTACTAGAGGCACCAAAAATCGCCGATTGAACTTGAAAAACATCTGGCGCTTCTGGAGGTCAAGCACCATACCACTTTTAGAAATAAAGTCTGCCCCTATGATACAAGAAACCACCAGGTCCTTGGCCACAAGAAAACCCCACCTCCAGTAAAATCCTTCGATCTTAACATGTAAAAACGCCTTTAGAAGTATAGGTAAAGGAGTTTGGGATGCCGTCCAGCAAGTAATATAAGAAGGCTCGGTGTGCCTGACAAATCCTAAGGCGTCAAGGGACTCAAAAAGAGAAAGGCTGATGATACTGCATGCCGAACCAGAATCAAGAAGGGCTCGACACACCGTACCACCAAACGAAACAAAAACGCCAGGACACACCGAGGTGACCACACTAAGTCCCAGGGAAGCCATGCCAGCAAGGCCCGAAGAATCCCCGACACTCCTGCTATGGGCACGTGTCAGAGGCAAATGGCCACGGTCACTCGCAACAACGCGGGGAGCTACTGTGGAGGCAACCCCCCGCGCTGAGCGTTTCCCGCCCCACGACCTCGAGCACGTGGACAGTCACGACGAATGTGACCAGGCTGGCCACAAACAAAGCACACAACAGGAGGCCGAGAACCCCGACCCTCCACTGGCTGACTCACACCTAAAGACATAGCCGGTCGACGGGTGGGGAGAGCACGATGACTCTCATAATCCCTCCCTTGCTGGTCTGAGAACTGCACGCTGCGCGAAACGATGCACAGCTGATGCAGCTCCCGAAAAGACGAAGGCACACCAGCAAAAACTAGCCTACACCGTTCTTCAGGAGAAATGCCATCCAGAATGACACGAACGGTTTCAGCTTCAGAAAGGGTGAGGCGCAACGCTTGACGAGCTTCCTTGATAGACGAAACATAGGCTGCCAGAGACTCGCCCCTACCCTGCGACCGATAAAATCTGTCCATGACCAGCCTCTCCCTGAGTCGAATGGGAAGAAACGACGACAGTAACTCTCGATGGAACGAGTCCACCGAGGTATCACTGGCCAAGACAGAACTCAGCAACTCCCCAACAGGACCTCGGCAATAAGGGAAAATCAGACGAAGCAAGTCCCCAGCCTGCATGCTGGGCATCTCACTAAGTCTGAGAAAGGCCACCAGAAACTTCAGAAGTTCCTCAGGATCCATCCCATCGATCACAAGGAGATTCTGAATCATGGGCGTGAGAGGGTTAGGTAGCTTGTCGTAGCTCAGCTGCAGAAGAGCAGGTGAACACAAAGGAGCCGAAGCAGAAGGAACGGCAGCTGGAGCCGACCACAAGTGACCTCAACAGAAACGCCTGCAGGCTCAGAAGGAGCCTCAGGCACAGTGAGAGCCGTTGTCTCAGCCTGCGGCCTCAACACGTTAGGCGACAGCGAGAAATTAGGCCGCTGACCCAAACCCGTAGGAGTCGTGGAATCGGAGAGTGCCTGAAAAATCTCTTCAAGCCTAGACACACTCTCCAAGATCCACGCCCTATCCGACGGTTCCAACCCCGGTGCTCGGTTGACCATCCGTAAGCGGGCAAGCAGATGCTCCAGACGTGCAAGACGGCAGGCCCGGTCACGACCCACTGGAGGTTCCAACTGCAAATCTTCTAACACCCCTTCCCAATCTTCCACCTTACGTTTACAAACCCCCAACACCTCCCAAACCTCCAGTAGATCAGACCACTCCACCGCCGTACCCGCGGACAACTGTTCCCGCAGCAACCTCCGGAGATTCAAAAAATCACCCTCCGGAGTCACCCCACGCGACCTCAACTCAAAAATCAATTCCTCCTTTACTAGGAGTGCAACATTCTGCAGATAGGACATCGCGAACGCAACAAATCTCAACAGTACACTAAAAACGACAACTCCAGGGTCCAAGACGATCTAAAACCCTCAGCCTACCGAGCCACTGCCGACCACTCCAATCCACCCATGAAACCCATTCAACAAAGTAACCAAGCGGATTGCCTATTATTTTATTATTTTATTATTTTTTTTTTTTTTTATAAGTTAAATTATTTATTTGGTTTTTTAATTGTTTTTTTGTTTTTTAATAATTATTTATTTGTTCCACGCTCTGCTACCAATTGAGACTCATCCCCCCACCAAAACTGGAAAGCGTGCCAACTCGGGGATGGCTCAAAACAAGTCAAGCGATGGGATCACGGGTGGCAGTTGGAGGGTCAAATTAAAACTCGGCAGCTGAGCAAAACTAATTTATTACCAAGTCAAAAAATGCAAAACTGGCAGGCAGAAGGTCACAATATCGATTGCACTTAAATAAATAACAAGAAACACTAAAATTAACAAGATAAAGACAAAAGCTACAAATACAACGAACGCTACAAATACCAAAATTAACAATTACAGCTACATGGCCTATCTGCAGCCTAGCCTGAGACACCCAAAACGTAAGAAAATTTATTAACAACTTAAGTGAAAAATTTAGAAAAATTTTGACAACACCCAATAAACCCGGCAATTTAGCCCACATCCCATGATTCCACCGAGGCCAGGGAGTAAGCCGGAATCCCTGGGCGGCTCCGAATAGGAAGTTAAGTCAAAGAACAATAATCCCCTGACATCAATAATACAATTCACGAAATAAATAACACTAACTAAATCACTAGGCCTAAACATACAAATAAATAATACCCTAATTTAAACAGTATATTAGAAAATCTTAGCCATACAAAATAATTACGGAATTAAATTAGTAAAAAAAAAACCTTTAACAATGGTGCCTAACTACAATACAATTTAAAGAACATAACAAATGAATAAACAAACTACTTTAAGACTGATAACAATAAATTGCAACATTAAAAAAATTTAAAAAAATAAATATGTATATAGGTTCCATGGCTAATCCTGAAATGTATTTGGGCAGTTCTTAGGCCTAGGCCTCATTTAACAGTTCCGCAACATTTTTTTCTTCTTTTTTTTATATTTCACCTTTTTTCTCTTTTTAAATAATACACCATCAAAACCCCCAGCTCAGCCGCCGGGAAACAAAATGGAACGCACTGACCTGAGGACTGAAGAATATAGCCCCGAGAAGTAGAGAGGGCAGTGAGGGGCAGAGCTCGCTCAATCACATGGTCCCCAGGCCAGGCTTGCAGTAGAGAAGGTGGAACTCCGCCCGGACGACAGGCTGAGTGTTGAAACGTCCTACTCAAGAACCCTGGACTGCAAGGCCAAACCACAGCACATTAAAACAGTACAGCCCAAAACCAAAAATACTACACATAACAACAATTGACCAGATATAATAAAGCAATTACTGGTAAAACGGTAACATTGAGCTCGTGACTCCAACCTAGGTTAACAAATATCTAGACAAAGAATACAAATTTAACAATGCCCTGAAAATGACAAATAAACCAGAATATTATTATCCAAACAAAGTATTTTCACCAAAAGGGTGATTAGATATTAGAAATTACAAAATGAACACTTACGTTTTTGAGTCTCTAGCCGACATGATTTGACTCGAGGCGGAGACCAAAACGAAATGACGGCCAACCTGCCAGACCAGAGCTGGAACAAGGAACGAACGAGTCCGAGCCAACGGCCACCAAAGTAAGCGAATCGCCGGGCACGAGCGGTCTCAGGCAGCCCGGCAGACCACAACGAAAGTAACCAAAATGTACCGGTCAAACGACCCGGTACATCTCACATACCACATGCTGAGTACATTTTAAAATGAAGAATTTTTAATGGTTTTAGATCAACCAAATGCTAAAATTGACTTTTTTGTACAATTCACAGTTATTTTAGTTTTTTCTTAATTAATTAAATGATTTCCACATATGCTAAATACTTTACTTACAGATAGCCCAGCCTGTACTTGTGGACTTGACTGTACTAACCGTTCTCAACATGTACTACTATTTCATTTAATGAATAGCAGTTAGCTATAGGTATTTGTAATACTAGTAGTTGTAGTGTAGTAAATGATGTACATAGTGAATAGCAGTTAGCTATAGCTAGCTATTTGTACTATTTGTAGTGGAAGTGAAATAACTAATGTACATTACAATTGTGTTATTAGATATTTCACCGGACTTTTAGTTTCTTAGTTATCAACCTTCAAACTTGGGAATACATGATTTCTGCACCGACAGGGATGGCTTCTTTTTTTTACCACCCGCCCTCCCATACAAGTACAGTGGTATTAACCCACCCGCCCTCCCATACACGTACAGTGGTATTGTCCTAACCACCCTCCCATACACACACAGTGGTATTGACCCAACCACCACCCATACACGAACATTGGTATTGACCCACCTGCCCGCCCATACATGAACATTAGTATAGACCCACCCACCCGCCCATACACAAACATTGGTAATGACCCACCCGGCCACCCATACACAAACATTGATAACCCACCTACCCACCCGTACAGTGGTACTGAACCACCCATCCACCCATACATGTACAGTGGTACTGACCCACCCACCCACCCATACATGTACAGTGGTAATGACCCACCCATACATGTACAGTGGTACTGACCCATCCATACATGTACAGTGGTACTGACCCACCTGCCAACTCATACACGTACAGTGGTACTGTTACTATTCTAATAACATAGTGAATAGCAGTTAGCTATAGCTATTTGTAATGTTTGTAGTAGTAGTGTAGTAACTGATGTACACAGTTAGCTATAGTTATTTTTAATCTTTGTAGTTATTGTTTACTCTCTTATGTACAAAATAAACTTCAGTTACTATTTGTACTGTTTATAACTATAGTCAAATAGTTAATATATTGTAGGTTTTGTAGTTTACACTTATTTTAAAAATGTTTGTATTTAATGCCTTTATTTTAATATTTTTTAATGTTCTTTTAAAATCATGTCCTATCCAAGTTAATAAAGTTGTGAGCTAGAGACAACCCTCTACTAGTAAGTGTTAAGTCCGTCAGCACCACTACTGGCTCTCACATTAATAGCGTTGCCAGGGGTAGTTGGCATTAATTAATTAATTCGTGGAGTTCTCTAACTCCTGTACTTACGCTCTGTGAAGGAACATCACATCTACATCCCATTAATGTCAAATATCGTATTTGTTTTAAAAGAATCTTTTATCTCATTTCAAATAAAAGAACATTGTTTACAGAGACAAAAACTTGCCTTTTTATATTCAGATAGATTAAAACTGCCTTAATAGGAAAAGGGAAAAAAGTCGCAAAACTTCAATTATTTGGGATATTCAGGATATTAAACGTTCAATATGTCAGAAACATTATTTGATGTGATTTATTAACTAATTTAGAGCAAACATGATAAGGGTAATTTTCAAATTATTAATTCTTTCTAGACATAAGTGAATCCTTCAAATGTTACATAATTTTACGTCAAAGATTTGACACTGTCAGGGATTAGAGCAGTAAGATAATTTTAACTGATTAAATTTTCTTGTCTTATAAAGTTTATGGTAAGTTTAAAAATACAACTTTTGTTTATTTTGCATAAAATAAAATAACTGTAAATAATTATTTTTAAATCAATATAGAATGCAGGAATAAATTATCCAATACAATCCTTAAATTTTATTAAAATCTTTAATAATTCAGTGGAGTTGGAATGGATAAGTTAAATATTTTGTCTATTTTTAATAACAACCACGTCAATGGTTGCCATCGACGTGGACACTAACTAGAGAAGTCTGGAGTGTCCATGTTGGATGGTAGACAAGGTTCAGATGTTGTGCAGGGAAGAGAACCGAGTGTCAGACTTGTCAGTTAGCTGAAAATCAGACCAACACTACATGGTTTGGATTCCACGTAAAGCTGTAGGTTCCATAGTTACCCTGGCTATTGGGCTATTAATAAATAATCTTTTCTGAACTAAGTTGAACTCAGATAGTAACAATGACTACACTTGTACATCTACACTCATTCGGAATCCATATTCGCCCATATCTTGATGATCTTTGTATAATTGTGTTATATGTGATACTTTTTAAGAACACTCAACTTTCTTAACAGTCAACTGTAGTTGTTAAGCATGTAGTTTTTAGTCTTTTCTTGAAATTAGTATGGGTTAAGAAAAGAAAGGAAAAAAAAAAGTTGTGGTGTAGGCTAAGTTAGTAAGTACACCTGAAGATGGTAGGAGTTAGTTATACCTGTCAAAACGCTGTGTTTGTTTCCTAAACGCTTGAAGCATTGGAAATCTCCAAATATTATCTACCTATCGTAAAATTTTTAAATATGATCTTGTGTTTCATAGCTAATAAAATGTCTGTATGTATTTAGATAAGTGAAATATGTAGTAAACATTGAAAAATATTGTGTTTAAAGTAAAACATCTTGCTTAGTACAGCCAAGAAATGCCAAATGAGAAGAGAATGCTACAGAAGGAATTTTGTGAGAGAACAAACGGAGGAACAATTTCCTCTATGATGTAATAAAGGAAATCCACAGCAAACAGGTTACGCTTTCGACTGTACTGGCTGAATATGCAGACTTTGAATACTTGTGTTTCAATTAGCTTAAAGGAGAAAATGGAAATGAGAAAATCAAGAGGGAGTTGAAAAATCAAATGTTACACAGAATTTATTATCGTCATTTAGTATTATATTCTTCAGCTGGTTTAGTTCTTGTATATACAACCTTCAAAAGATTAATATATTATTTTGGCTGTCAGATTTAATATCTAGAGTTAAATTAATAATATTTTACATTTAAAATCTGTTTTGAAATTTCTAAGAAAATGATCAGTTGACTTAATTGTACGCCTATTATCTCTTTTTTATCGGATTACCAATAGAACTAATTGATGAACGCAATAAATAACTTTAAAATATAAATTAAATAACAAAACCAAGGTGCAGTTTGTTAAAAATAGACAGTTTTAGGTGAAGAATTATGAAAGTTAAATACAAGGTCTGTAATTTCATGGACTCTTCCATACACACCTCCCCAGTTAACCCTTTACTTAATTAATTGTTTTTTGCTTTTACAAAAGGAACAGTCTTCTATGTTTTAAAATGATAGGGCTTTCAATTTTGGCTTGAGGTTGATATTTGTTTGACAAATAGATAATTAGCATAAAAATAACCTATTTTTAAAATATTGTTGTATCTTTTACTGATCTTTAGTTTTCACCACATATTCTTGAATACTTTTATCTCTATTATTATATAACGTAGACACTATTGGAGAAGTCTGGGGTGTCGATGTTGGATAGTAGTCAAGGGTCAGATGTTTTGTAGAGAAGAGAACTGATTGTCAGACTTGTCAGTTTGCTGAAAATCAGACCAACATTATGTGATTCGGATTCCACGTAAAGCTATAGGTAAAGCTATAGGTTGCCCTGGCTATTGGGCTATTAATAAATAGTCCTTTCTGAGCTAAGTCGAACTCAGATAGTAACAATGACTACACTGGTTCATCTACACTCATTCACTCCTCATATTTTCCCATATATCTACGGTTTCTTAGAAATGAATGAATGAATAAAATGAATATTTAATTTCATGGTTTCTCTTGTTCTGTTTATGATTATTTTCTTCAACCAATCATGAAGTTATATAATTCTCCTTGTATCATAACATGACACTATTTTGGAATTAATCAGACTTAAAGACATGTTTATAGTATTCAACGAATATCATGAGAAGAATATCTCAATTTTAGAAGAATATTAAACAAATTAAATATAATTTTTTAATTGTTCACGTAATATACACACTATATGATACATGTTTTGGACATCTGCAATTAGAAAGAGTGAAAATTATTTTGGATTTCTTTATTAACCCAATTATCATTAAAGTTTACAGTATCATTCTTAATAAGTATGCATACGGTCTAGTACATGTTAAATTTATATAGTATTTACAGATTGTATAAATTCTTCTTGGTTGCACAGTCTATTTAGGACAGCGGTTCTCAAACTGTGGTACGCAAGGACTCTGGCCTGTGATACGGTTTAGCCTTAGGACGGTAACGCACGTATGGTAGAAGAATAAAAGTAGTGGAGCTGACCCACCACGTTGTAACATGTATCACATTTTACATGCACTTTATTGTCTTAAAAATCACATGAATAATATCTATAATAAAAATATATGAATCAAATAATACAATTGTATATATATGTTACACACACGAGTATGTTTATATACAGGGTTTTAAAAAAAGGTTGGACTGGCTTTGCATTTTCATATCCTGTGATTCTAAGCTAATATCAAGAATAATATTTTTTTCAATTTCCGCTTTGTTTGCGAGCTAGATGCCATTTTGTTTTTTTAATAAAATAATTAATATCTTTGTTGTTATCTTTACGGTTGTTACAAACCTTGGTAAACGGATTCATGTTAAAAGCTATTATTTAATTAAAAATATTTCGAAATTATCTTTATTATTTTTAAATGGCAGCCATTTAATATTTATTTTATCAAATATCTAAAAACCCATTGGTTTAATAAAAATGTCATAAGATAAAAACAATTTTTAAACAACTTTCACTTTCCAAAATGATACCTAATTTGTACAAATAGCTTGAGAAATTACTATTTTATGAATTAACCTTAACTCAACATGTAAATTAAATGGCTACTAATTTGACAGTATTTGAAAAAATGTCAATTAAGGTTACTTCATAAAATAGATATTTCTCAAGCGATTTTTATAAATGAGGTATCATTAGAAAGGGAAGGTTGTTTTTAAACTTTTTTATGTCTTAAACAATTTTTATAAAACCATCAGTTTTTATATATTTGTTAAAATAAAAATAAAATGGCAGCCATTTTGAAAATAATGATGATAATTTCATACGTTTTTTGAAGTTATACTTCTTTGCGCCCGTTAGACACTTTGGGATGGGATGTTGGTCGAGAAACCGCGTCACGCTGAAAAGTAAGAACAAATTTTTAAGAACTATCGATTAATCGATTGTTAATCGAAGAAATTTAATCGAAGAAATTACTGATAATGATAATATAGGTTTATAATATAATAATGAAGTCACGTATAATATATTGAGGATAAATATATTGAATAATATTGAAAAATGTCTTATATTTCATTTATATATCCTGTCTGTTTGTGTGCGTGAGTGGGTGTATGAGAATGGCCAAAGAAGTATAACTTCCACCGTGTGGTCCGACGCACACCCAATTTTTTTTTTTATTAAATACTACCTTCTAACATAAACCCGTTTACCGAGTTTTGAAACAATCGTAAAGATAGCAACAAGAATATAAATTGTTTTATGAAAAAAACAAAATGGCGTCTGGCTGCTAAACAAAGCTTAAATTGAACAAATATTATTCTTGATTTTTAGCTTAGAATCACACATAGAATATGAAAACGCATAGCCAGCCCAACCTTTTATAACACCCTGTACAGTACTGTATGGATGTTTAGTGGTACATTAAGTCTCAAACGGCTTTTGAATGGTGCATTACGAAAAATGTTTGGGAACCCCTGATTTAATTTATTTAGGATTCAAATTACATTTCAAAGAGAAGCAAGAACCCTTTTGTTATATACTACTCAGTGTTTGATACTCTGTGTGTCTGAAAGGACACGGCTGCCCGCTGTTTCAAGACCACCCGTGCCCGCCATTACAGGTGAACACAATGTGTCCTAACGACCTAGTCAATGTTATTTACCTGGCTCAACTCGCGCTTATTGGAATTTGTGTCTGAGCACTTATTGTGAAGAAAGAAAAAACAAGGTTACTTCAACAACTGGTTTACTACTGGCTTAAAAGAACCGACCTGTCCAATAGCGGACGAGACAGTTACGTAATCTAATTATAAGTGATCAAAGAATCAAAAAGAAATATATGGCAAATAAATACCATGAAATTATTCAAGCATTCAGTGTAATATGAATTACATTTGTTAATATACATGGTGTCTGTTTAGTCCGCTGTGAAATTGTAAAATATGGTTATTATTGTCAAAATAATGAAAAAGATATAAACATACATGTATGGTAAATAGAATATGTGTGTGTTTTTCTATAAAGTTCTTCATTTTCTGTTCTTAAGTAATTTTTATTTTTACATAATTTAACATATATTGCCTACCTCTTAACGTTTCAACTTCAAACTTAGTACATGGATTACTTCAAGTAAGACTTATTTGTAATAAAATACAAACTATTTCATTTACATAATGCTTTAGTTAAAAAACTCATCTTAATTAATTTGGGAGGAAATATGAAAATCTATTTTCGTCCTTTGAAAAAACCCAGATTGCAATTTACAACTTACATTAACACAGTTATTGTGTGATACATCACAGTCTTTAATAGTGGTAAGTCAGTGTAGTTCATTCCTTTTACAGATGTTAACTGTAGTGGGTGCACATATTAGATTTATCTAAAGAAAAGACAATATGTTGAAAGATTCTATTTTTCAAAACGCTTTACATCACTCAAAGATACAAGATATATTATACCATCAAAATTGTTCTTTTGCATTAATTCTACATAATTATGACTAGGTCTGTCTACGTGTGCACCGTTAACAAATTTAGCCAACATAGCATATCTAAAACATACATTATTATTGTTTGCTACATAGGTACAGGATTTTGTTTGTTTGATTTATTTCTGGCAATTCTATGTAGCTACTGCCTCTATCCATGTTTATGTACTCCACCCTTCCCCCCCCCCCCCCACAGAAAGTAAAGTCTATCCAGATCCTCTTCCTTCATGTTCACAAATTGTGTTCAAATTTAGTCCTAGCGACAGTTGTGATAAAATCTAGAACTAAATTCCTTGTAGCGCTCAGCTGGGTAGGTGCACCCTCAAAACCTACTTTACACTTTCTGAAGTTTAAAAAGTAAACAGATATCAATTTCAATTGAGTTTTAAGAAAAAAATACAGTATCTATAATATTGAAACAAAATTTAGATAAATTGTTCTCAAAGATTATATATAGGCAGCTAAGAATCCTCTCTATAATTTACGTTCTGAGCATATAGTATCAAGATTCTACTTTATACCATTTAAAAATAGCAACACTTGAAATTTTTAACTGTAAATTGATCAAAAATACTTAATATAAAACAAAAATTGTAGGATAACGATTCAAGTAAGTTATAAAATGTAATTTCTAGTCTATCGAGACCTTGTTTTACTTAAATCCATTCATAAATACTGAAAACAGGTATTTTTATATTAGTAGGCATATTCGTGTTCTGCTTCTGACACCTGTTTAGCAGCACCATTGTTGAAATGCCACTACTTTAATAGAGCTTAGCACGTCTAGTCTTCCAAAATACTAAAAAGAAAATATCTTATTGTTCATGATCAGCTAAAGTTGTAGCTGTTATTAGAATATATATCTTCCTTTCATTGTATCACAAATAAGAGAAACACATCAAACTAGGAGGATCCTTAAACCCCCTTACAGTACTTTTAAACTTAGTACATCATTTTCATTAACAGTTAATGTTATTTTCAGACTTAAATTTTTCTTGGGTATTTTGTTTCATACAAATTTGGAGTTTTGTCTCTTTTTACGCAGAATTTCAGCATAATTTTCTACTTTAATAAACAATATACTAAATACTGCCTTGAAATTCAAAAGTTTACACAACTATTTGAACTAGAACACAAAATAAAATGTTAACACTTTGAATCACATCTGACTATGTCAAAGCCTTCTGAAAATAGTGTAAACACTGACTGCTAACTTGGTAACTCAGAAGGTATGAAATGCATAGAGATAAAGGGAACATAAATATGATACAAAAATTTTAATTTTATGGATTTGAATAATGTAAAATGTAATAACTATTTTTGGAGCAGCAGTAGATGAGGGCTAAGGCAATGGCTTGCCACGCAACAAGTTCGGGTTCGATTCCCGATTGAGTCTGTTTGTTACTCAATCACGCAAAAACTACTGGACCCATTCAGCTGAAATTTTGCATGGATATTCTTAGTGTCTCTGGTTAGCACATAGGTCTGTCTTTATTTTGAAATTTCATCAAGATAGAGCCCCAGGGGCTGTAAGAAGTATCACTAGCAATACCAATTTGATGATTGTTTATAATAGTTTCATTAATCGGCAGTTGGAATAAATAAACAACTTACATTACTGTATGAAACCTAACGACAACACACTTTTACGCTCACGTGTTTCAAGTGGAAGGAACCTGTACATTTTCATGAAGGGAAACAAAGCTATAAATATTGTTTATAAGTCTGTTTTATAAAACTTTTTTATAAACATAATAATATTAAAAATTGTTTAAACAAACCTTCATTTTTTATATTACCATTATTTCATTCATTTTTTGTATTACCATTATATCACATAGAAGGTCTATGGTATTACTGAATGCAATAAGCACAATATAATAACAATAATAATATAAATCAACATAAACCCCGTATGAAAGACTCTGCTAGTTTTTTCATGTACAAACTAATATCTCTTGACAGTTCATTGTAAAAACTGGAAATTCAATCCTTTTTCCTCATCTGAAATTGTATTTTTTGAAAATATCACAGTTGAGTTCAGTGTCATACAAAAATAATCAAAATCATTATCAGTTATTGCTTTTGACAATTTTTACAATTGCATAAGCTAATAAAATAAAATTTAAAATGTATATATAAATACATATAAAAAATAAATAATATTATATCACAGTAGTTAGATAAAATTTATGAATAAATATCAATATCTTAACTATAATATAACGATAATAACAACTAAAAACTTTGTAGTTCCAACGCTAATGAATTTCTCTTCATTGATGAATCTGTGTGTAAAAAATGATTTGCATATTTATTTACAGATCTAGCTTATATCATTGAATAACCACTCTAATAGATTTCTTATCCAATGCTAAATTTTGTGAATCAAATTATCAGCTGTTTTGTGGTCCATTGTGGAGCGCTTCTGTACTCCTATGTAAATGTAATGTAGATTAAACCATCTGTAGTAGCAGACCTCACTAACTAACCATAGTTTGTCACAAGTATTCCTATTACATGAGATATATATTTGTAAGAAATATAATCAAAGCTTAATTTTCACTATACAAACTTAAAGTACTAACTTTCATAGCCTTAAACATTTTAGACGACTATAAAAATAAAAATCTGGATATTTAAATTTGTTCATACTAAAACGATTTCGCATAATTTATTGTTATCTAGTCATAAAATAGTTGAGTGATCCGATGTTTCTAGATATGAAATTATGAATTAAATAAACCAGTAAGTATTATTAAATGATCAGAGTTAATAAAAATAAATAACAATATTATAACATAATTAAAAAAATGAAAATTCTTCTTTTTTTGTTACATAAATGTGTAAGATTTAGAAAATATTTACAACAAAGTAACAGTATTGATTAACACCCACTCTCATTCAAGAAGTGTCGACAAGCTGGTTGTTCGCAATAGATTCTTGTTTGAGCCTGTCTTTGTCAGCTTGTAGTAATTAAACTTGGGCAATGAGGAAATGTGTAGGTCCCCCCAGCTGGGATACAGACTATTGACAGAATGAATTAATACAGTTTCACGTTTTGTAATAAACTCTCTCTTATATTTTAAATATTTTTTTTTAATACTGGTTTAGCACACCGCAGGAGATATCTAGATGGTCCTAGTTGTCTGGTGCGCAGTAAGAAGGAATTTCACAAAATTAGAAAACTTATGTGATTATACTTTTTTTACTTGGGTTAAATTATTTCGAGACAAGACACAGGCCAAATTTAAAGCTCACACAAATGCCCATATTTCTACAGATTATTTAACCATTGTAAAAATAAGTATTTATTTTTTATTCATACTAATTATTATTAAAAGTCATTAACTTTGGTCTGAAAGATTATATGGCCATTTTTAATCCTAAAGTTACATAAAACACTCAAGGAATCAATTGATGAGATTTCGTGGTCTTTGTGGCTTTTTGTTATTATACCTTAAACTTATTTGTTAGAACTTAAACATCTGCTGAATTGTTTTTAATATTTCCAGGTCTATATTCATTTGGATTTGGCGATTATGGTTGTGTGTTTAATAATAGGACAGGTCACATAGTTACTGTATATTTTGAGGTCTTTGTGGCTTTTTGTTATTGTACCTTAAACTTCTGCTGAATTGTTTTTAATATTTCCAGGTCTATATTCATTTGGATTTGGCGATTATGTTTGTGTGTTTAATAATAGGACAGGTCACATAGTTACTGTATAATTTTTTATCATATAATATTGATTTCTATTACTTGTAAGTCATCAGACTTCTGGAATACTGTATTGCAAACGATAGAATCCTCTAAACGGAAAAATCTCCAAGATGCTTTTTTGTGGGATATGCAGAAGACTTTTCTCTTTTGTAAACTTCACTTGCAAGGTCACATTGGCCTTGCAAGCCTGTGCGTGAACTTGGTGCAACAAGTGAAGTACCGACTGTTAGCTCAGTTGGGGATTCGAACTTTAGACCTTGGACTCTGCAGTCCAAAGCCTTAACCACTGAACCACCATGCCAGCATTACCACTGACATAATTGTAAAAGACCTCAAAGATGCTTAGAAACAACTGAATCAGGCTAGAGTAAGGTTGTTCCTGACTATGTGACCGTGGTCTGAATCTTGCTTTGGAGAAAACTGAGATTGTTCTCTTCAGTAGAAGGTTAATATATCTTGGATGAGTGGGTTGACAGAAACATCATCCCAAACAAACCCAAAATTAACTAATCTTGAAGCTGGACAGAAAACTCATGTTCAAGGGTTAGATCTATCATGCAGATGGAAATTCTGCAAGAGTACAATGGTAGCAGCCTTCTTCAGCAGATTGAAGAGCGTGATTGGTGGTCATGACACAAGAAAGTGTTAGCTGTTAAAAAAATATAGCAACTGTCCAAAGGAAGTACATTTCAAAACATTGTCCACCAAAAGGACTGTATCATAGCCTGCTGTTCTTGCAGGAATTAACCCCATTGATTTTTCTGCCCTTGAAGGAAAGAATTGTTTGATGGGAGTATTGCACTGAGCCAAACTGAATTCCGAGATCACACCATGTCTGGCAACAAAGATAGCAAAATGAGACAAAAGCCAGCTGGACTGCATGCATGATGGATACAGTGGCAGCTAAAGGAGGGGGGTGTTATTGGAGGAGCCTAGCCCCCTAGAAATAAGAATTCATCATAATTTTGGCATTTTTGGTTGAGTTAGAAAAATACATTTTTAAGACACATAGTAATAAGTTTAAATGTATGTTCTTAGTTTATAAAGTAGGCATAACACCTTATTACAGATTTTAAACATTATTGTAGCTCTCATAAATCTTTACTACTTTATGGTGGACTGTGTTTCTCCACTACCGAGCTTGGCCTTGTCAGACATTCTCCCCCTCCCACGGGCCGAACTGCCACCACGCCGCTGTTGTCAGAAAATAGAAACGTCATTAGTTCAAAAGTAAAGTTTGATGAATCGAGGGAGATAGTTAAGCAACAAAATGTTTCTAACTAATTCAAAATATTGTTCAAGACAATCAGACTAACTGCTTCTATTCCCATAAGCTCAGCTTTGTGCAAAAGAAGTTTCTCTCCTATGAGGAGGTTCACAAAACTGGTTGAAAACGTCAATGCTGCAAGAGAGTTTCCAACATATCTTTGTCGTACATAGAGAAGAAAGTACTGAGAGAACAGATTCAATTCAAGATATTGTAGAAAGGTTCGCTATGAAGAAAAGAAAACTGCACTTAACATAGACACTTTGTTTTACTTTTTGACTATTAATTTTTCAAATCAAATTCATGATGAAATATTTCAGGGGCACTGGCCAGTCACTAAACAACCTAGTGGCCCCGAAATATTTCACTATCCAATTCTTTTGATGTGATTGTGTCTCTTCCTACATTGTACCAGTCTACAAAGTTTATCAGGAATGCTGCTTTCCTTTCATTACTACTGAAATCCTAGGCCTAATGCCCCAAATTTAACCTGTAAATGAAATTCATGAAAATAGCTTCAATTTTAATTTAAAATGTAACAGTTTTGTTAGTTAACAATTTTGTATTTTACTAAATAAACATTTGTTCTTGGGCTCTAATTTTTGTCTTTTCTTTACATCTTAAAATTTAAGTGTAATCCCATCTAAGAAATTCATACCAAGGAATTAATCTTACAAAGCTTCGTTTTATTTAAATGTTTGAATTCTGCCCGAAGTGAGGCACTGGTACACAGCTAGTACTAGTGGTACTTTAATACAGCCTCACGGCTCCTCTTTTGTTATTTGTAACTGCCAAAAACCGTAGAGAGACTTTTGCAGTACATATTGAAGAAGTACTTAACAAATTAGCTGCCAAGGGTCCTCGTCGGCTAGACCCTAGGTTAAAAATAAAGCTATATTTCATTAGTAGATTGCTTTTGGTATTAAACACGTTTTATTTTAGGTTCTAACCCAACATTTATTTTTTTAAGATTGAAATTAACTAACATATTATAGCTTTTAAAACAAATAATATAATTATAAAACACCTATTAATATTTGCAGTTGTTGAGTTAGTTAGGTCCAATTAAATAGTGTACTATTTTCTGCTGCTGAATACAGTGCTCCCACATGGCTAAATAGTGTACACACTAAAGCTATTAGCGGCACTCTCATGACAACTCCACTTCCTTGCCTCCTGGTGCTGTGCAATATAGCTCCTCCAGAGATAAAACGTCAGGAGGCACTACTTAAAGAACTCAATAATATCTTGAATGCCCCGCACCTTCCCATTACACAGGATCTCCCACGTCAGAATGGTTGCGTAAATCTCTAAACCCACCTCTACGTACTGCTTTCCAGTTGAGAAATTGCACATCAAATTTCTCGCCCAATACCAGCTGGGCCATAGCGTGGAACAGTTTTGATGGACGAAATAAGTTCCTTATTAACGATCCATCAATACCTGTAGGTGGAATGAACGTCCTTTGTCGTAGGGAATTCACACTTTTGAATCAGTTCCGAACTGGCGTGGGTAGATGTTACTACTGGAAGTATAAATGGGGATTGACACTAGATCAGTCATGTGATTGCGAGAAGTCTATCCAAACAATGGATCACATAATTACAGAATGAATAAAATAAGTTTTTTATTGAGGCGAAATTTAGGACTTCACATAGCCCATTCTTACATTTAAGCTCAAACTAAAAAATTTAAGAGTAAATGGAAAGGAAAATAAAATATGAATTAACATTTCTGGTTTATAAGATTGCTAAACAAACAAAAAATCATATAAAGGGTTAATGATATATGGTGTTTAAAAATGTAAGGTCTTAAACAACATGCTTGGAGCTACTTAAAAACGCAAAGTTCAATGTTATATTCCAAACGGTTAGTGTGGTATGTTCAGATTAAGATTTTTTTTTTAAATCGTGGACCTAATCATAAAAAAGCTTTATTAATTACTCAAAAGATCATAATTTTTAACTATGAACCATTTTTTAAAACTACATTAAACTTGTAATAAGAATAATGAGCTAGTAGCATGTGTTAATTTACACATGCTACTAGCTCATTATTCTTGAACCTAACCTAGGGTACCGTACTAGAAAACTTAATTTAGGTTAGTACTTAAAATTATGCTTTGAAGTTAAAAAAATTATGTTTTTGTAAAATTTTAAACAATGTTTTATGCGTAGTTACTAAATTATGGTAACGGACATAATGTGTTAAGCCATACAGAAAACTGCGTAATTTAATGTTCTTTTCAGAAATATGCTTTTGTTTGTATATTGTACAATTTTCCATTTTTTATTATTATTTGAATAGAAAGAAACATAGAGTGCTTAAAAAAAAAAAAAGCAACTAGGACTAGAAAAATCAAAGAACATTATATGATTGAAAACGCATGTAAATCAGGGACGAATGGGGTTTTTCACAATTCCTAAATCGGGTATACACCCCAACGTTATCAATAGTT
Source organism: Stictocephala bisonia (assembly GCA_035578905.1). NCBI lineage: Eukaryota > Metazoa > Arthropoda > Insecta > Hemiptera > Membracidae > Stictocephala > Stictocephala bisonia. The sequence continues at coordinate 64,148 of JAQJVL010002554.1, forward strand.
TTGTTTGTTGTCTCTAACGACTGGGAAATTCCACTACCGGTACCTGCTTAGTTTAAAAAAATATAGTTTCTTTTAAAGCAGCCTTACCATGAGGAAACCCAGAATCCATTATCTGTTTACTCTTTAGACCATGTCTGTGTATAAGCAATTCAGTTCTGTAGCATCATGGAATTCACTACAATAGAATATGCAGAAATGCATTTTGTTTATGGGTTTTGCAACGGCAATGCACTTTCTGCGCAAAGAGAGTACAGTTTAAGGTACCCAGATTGAAGAGCTCCCAGACCACAGGTGTTCACTAGACTTCACCAGAGGTTAGTGGAAAGTGGAACAGTTCAAAGAAAGTCTTCTGAGGTAGGTCCAGTTAATTATGATGTAGGTGTTGATGAATTGATTCTAAATACCTTTTGAGAAAACCCAGAGAGTAGTAGTAGGGAAATTGCGGCTCAACTAAATGTTCCACGGTGGAGAGTGTTGGATATTCTTCATAGAAACAAGTTTCATCCATACCACTTCACACCTGTACACACCAGAGATATCTAGTACATTGATGAAATTGACATTCACTCTCTCATTCATACAGTCCAAGAAAATCTCACCCAGCAGCCACCCATGCTCCCGGCTCAGCCCATCCGATTTAGAAGATGCTTCTTTAGCTCAGCAAAAAATCGTGGACAGCTGTTTGTAAGTTTAATAGAATCTGGTAAGGAATTCCAGATCCTGCAGGTTGTAACTGTGAAAGATTTATAGTATGATGTGGTCTTATGATGTGGAATGCGCAATGTGGATGAGGCAGTGCGTGTTGTTACCCTTACATCTCCTTCTGTTAACAGTTTTAAATTATTTGCGAGGTACTTTGTGGAACCTGTGTTCAGTAATGTGTGAGGCAGTACAGCAATTTGCATAAGTCTTAAGTCTGTCAATTTCAATATTGAAGTCTGAATGTAGTAAGGTGTCACATAGTATCATAGATTGAAGAGGAAACGTATACAGTAGTTTTGTGCCCTCTGTAGTTTGCAACTCACGTGTCTCAGTCATGTCATTTATTACGGCACTACAGTAGTTAAACTAAGGGAAAACCAGTGCTTTTACAAGTAATAGTTTTATATGAAAGGGAAGTAAGTATTGCAGTCTTTTTAGTGAATGAACAGCCACAAACACTCTGTTACAAGTGGTCACGACTGCATCTGTCCATCCCAATGTATTATCAATATTAAGTCCCAAACTTTTCACTTTGTCGTAGTAGGGGTTAGGTGTTCAGTCGACTATTATATTAGGTATGTTATTTAAGTCTATTGTAGCCAGTAATCGTGAGTGGTAAACAATCATGGACTTTTCTTGTCAGCATTCAGTCTTATTCCATGTATTTTAGTCTAATATAAATGTCAATGTCCTTATAAACATTGTCCAAAGCTTCATTCACATCACTAACTTTAAAATGAGCATAGATTTGTAAATCAACAGCATATAAATGAAACTTTGAAGTATGTAGTACCGTTGGCTATCTCATTATAATAAAGTGTAAAAAGTAATGGTCCCAATATGGAACCTTGAGGAACTCCACTCACTACTGGTCCCCAGTCTGAAGTTTGATGTTCGTAACACACATACTGCCTTCTGCCTCCTAGATAAGACCCAATCCATTTTAATGAAATTTCTGAAAATCCAAGTAAATAGAGCTCAGCTGGCAATTTGCTATGATTGACAGTATCAAAGGCTTTACTGAAATCTAAAATTGTATGGACAGTATATTGACTACAATTCATGGCTAACCCTATGTCATCTGTAACTTTCAATAGAGCTGTTTCAGTACTATGGTATTTGCAAAAACCTGACTTATATGGATTTATCAGGTCATTTTCTGTTTAAAAAAGAAGATATCTGACTGTGAACTATTCTCTCCAGACCTTTAGACAGAGCAAGCAGAATACTGATCGGTCTATAGTCCTGAGGAAGAGTTGGGGATGGGATCTTGTTCAAGGGACGGACAAGAGCAGACTTCCATTGATCGGGGAAAATGCCAGTTCTTAAAGACTTGTTGAAAATAGTTGTTGATAGAGGAAGAATTGTAAATAGTATTGTTTTAATCAATGAGAAAGAAATCTTGTCTGAACCAGTTGCATTGAACTTTATTCGACGTATTGCTTTCAATACATAAACTTGGTCTGTTCAGATTATTATTATTCTGAAGAATCAGTTTGATAATTTTGTGTAGAACCAACAAAGGGAGGTTTAGAAAATGATAGAAAATACATGTTCAGATCGTTTAGTGGTATGTTTACTGAATTAGGTGAAGATAGCTTGCCAAAGTTGAGTTTATTTAAATTTCTCTACAACTCAGTCGTTGACTGTTTTCGATTTGAAAATAATGTACTGTATATATGTAACATAGACGGGAGTTGCGAAGTTGTTCTTTCACTTGGTTCTGGAGCTGGCGATATTGGTTCATAAGTTCCACACTCTGCGACCTTCTGGCTCTTCGATAGACTGAGTCCCAACGAGCCATTAGAGACAGAATGTGTGGGGAAAGCTAAGGAACAGTGTGCACTTTTACGGAGCGATTATCACTGATACATAAACAGAATCAGTGATGCAGGTTGTAAATGGCTCGATGGATTGGATTTAGCTTTGTGACAGATCACTTTTATTTTATATACTATATGACTTTTGGATTTAATCCAAATACATATCACAGCTTTTATAAAAAATTATTAAATGATAACTGACAAAGAAATATACGATATATATATATATATATATATAAATAGTGTACTTTAGTGTGATTAAACAGACTATGTTTCCAAGCTATTAAAATAACATAGAGCCCAGAAATTGCCCCCTCATTCAAAAGAGCCTAGAAATTGGTAATTTTCACTTCAAATTTTGTGGAATTTCCCGGGGGAGGACCCCTGGTTCCAGCCTTTTCGCAAGCGTTATTCCATACCCCTAACCCCACTACTTCATCCTAGTTGACCTTACGCCCATACTAAATTATCCTCCCAGAATTGTTGGTCTAGAGCCGCCTATGGATACTTGCGATAACAAGTGGAGCAGGAATATGAAGAAGTCAATAATTATTCTTAATCAAATTCTTTACAAGCCATGGATTTCAGGTCTATCTGCAGAATATGGGAAATTTCAAGACCTTCAAATGGTTGGTGAGATCTTCTTACACTGTTGGAGGTGGGAAGAAGACAAAAATAGACTTGAAGGACTATTTTTACTGTTTTACAATAGGCCAACTTGTACTAAGCAATACTGTCCAACAAAGATCACAAAATTATCAATTTGGAACATTGTTTATTTAGAGATGATGCTGAAACAAAAGAAACATAATAAAGGTAATGCAGCTTGGTGGGCAACGGCAGTAGGACCTAGTAAGGGCTTAACCGTCTTGATGAAATGTGGAAAGTGGCCCAAGAAGGGATTATTGCTGGATCAATGGGGTTTTTAGTAGGTTTAGTTCCAATACACCAGGACTTTGCAGTGAGTAAACGGATCTAATAGTGATGATGTATTATCATCGTATGAACAATAAACATTATGGGGTCCTGAAGTAGAAAAAGGACCCTAACAGTACTGTTCATGTACATGTTTTTCAATGTACAAAATGCACTGTAATATCATTGAAAAAAAACTAACAATCAGTCACATACTAGGAAAATTCATAAAAAATGTTTATAAAAATACATACCGTTTAGTATTTTTCTATGAGCATATAATTATATTTCTATGAGTATAAATATATTTTTCCAATCTTATTTTTTGCCACTTGTGGTGCAGTGTTGTAATCCAGTTACTTGGGGGCAAAGTGTTGTGGATGTTGCAGTCAATAGGTTATATGCTCGGTACCCTTAATACCTACATGACGTCCGCTCAATGGTTGCCATCAATGGGGACACTTCTAGAGAAGTCCATATTGAGTGGTAGTCAGGGTAGGGAAGGGAACTGAGTATCAGGCTTGCCACTTAGCTTAAAAGCAGACCAATCCTAAGTGGTTTGCCAAATAAGGTAAATCCCTTAGTTTGCCTGGCTATTGAGCTATTAATAAATGGCTCTCTCTACAGAATAGCCGACCTTAGTAACAATTAACACACTCATTCATCTACACTCATCATACTCATTCACCCCTCATATCTCCCCCCCCCCCCATCTCCCCCATATCTCAACGATTGCGTTTTAGCGATGAATAATAAATAATGAAATGTTCTGAACTTTTAATCAGACTACTTAAATCTGTTTGAAAAAAAGATTTAATCAAAATGACCAAACAAAATTGTGTTTTTACGTTGTTATGAAGGATTTAACAACATAAATAAGCTCCTAAAATTTACAACATGCATCAATCATAGAGTGCAAATGTTTAATATTTAAATATTACCTTAAAATGTAAATGTATTTTTCTTTGGAACTATTAATACCTGGAATGATGATGCTTTGTTAATCTCTGGCCAAGAGGGAAAGGCTGATGTGAGGATTTAGTAATATTTCAAAGGATTGGGAGGGAAACGGCAACCATGTGATCACTTTACAACGCTTGTGTCACAATGGTAACTGAGCAGCCAGCTCTACCCTTTTGTTCAAGTGTCTTTGTATTTCCAATGTAAAAGAAATTACAGCCAGGATCATTTCATTAATTGTGATACTTAGATAGGATTCTGCGTAATAGAATTATGACGGTAAAGTTAATTGTTACTAAACAGATTTGAGTTATTAAAGAATACATTTTTAAGTTTTTATTATTTTACTAAAGGAATCTTTCATGTGATGATACAATTTAATACAGCATTATTTCATGACAATTCATATACTTTGGTGATAAATGTTAGTAAATTGTTCTTACTACTGATGATCAACTTTATAGATTGTATTATAAACAGATTCAGAATTATTCCTTCCTAGATTGATCACCATAACATAATTTTTTGTATCATTATTGTATTAAGTTTATATTGTATTGTCCTTATGAAAATTGGTGTTAATTTCTATTGAATTTCTACAAACACGTAACTTGTCATTCAAGTTCATTCAAGTTTGCATCACCAGTACTTTTTATTTGGTTAGAAGAAAATAAATCTATGTTGTACGAGATAGATCTATTTTATTTATGTCTATTTATCTATAGAGATAAATCTATCTTGTATAACAATTTTTTATATGTTTCTTCACAATTTTGCTACTGTAGTTACAAATATTTAATAGCATGCAAGCGAACATTCTGCACTTACGAGACTTGGAAGTTATTCTGTTGCCAAGAACTTACTTATTCTTATTGGACAAGTACTTACTAATTTTTATTTTAGAAAAATCTATTAAACGTTTAAAAATATTATTGTACTATTTATTTAGATTGTACACACTAAAAAACATTTCCTGTTAATATTTATCGGCATGAAAAATAAATTTTATAAAAAAGTTTGCTTTTTAGAAAATAGCATCAGAGGGGAAATTGCAGTTTTTCAAACTTCTCATATTTAGTTATCACTACAATTTTTGTTTAACTTGTAAAATCCATTAATATGGTTAAGGTTAGTAATATTTTACATATTAAAAAGTTAATACACTTCTAAAGTAAAACTTAAAACTAAATAAGTTAGACCACTGGTTTACAATATGCTTTTATATGCTTTACAACTTTTTGCTGTACAATATATATATATATATATATATATATATATATATATATATATATATATATATATATATATATAATCATAAGTAACAGAAGGTAATTCATTGCTTTATATGATTTTAAAATTACATTTAACTTAAAAAGTTGTAATAGTTTTAAAATATTTTTTAAACTTTGTGTAGTGAAGAGAACTGAGTGTCAGACTTGTCAGTTAGCTGAAAATCAGACCAACACTACGTGGTTCGGATTCCACGTAAAGCTGTAGGTCTCATAATTGCCCTGGCTATTGGGCTATTAATAAATAGGGCTATTAATAAATAGTCCTTTCTGAGCTAAGTCGAACTCAGATAGTAACAATGACTACACTCGTTCATCTACACTCATCACACTCATTCACTCCTCATATTCGCCCATATCTCTACGATCGGCGTCTTAGAGATGAATAATGAATAATAATAAAAATAGGATCACCCTGGTTTTACTAATGAATACAGAGCTAAAAGAAGCAAAAAGCCAATGTTAGAAAGTTAGACACATTTTTCTAATTTTTGCTACATTGGCATGGCCACCACTAGGAAGATCTTGTTGCGCAGCAGCCTAGAGTGAGTTGTGAGACATAGAGGACCGCCGTGTGACCGCCTGGGGAGATAGGGAAGATTAAAACTTGCCATGAGAATAAGAGAGAAAGGAAACGGCGGACAGGGGTATTTGGTTTAGGAGAGGGGTACATGGCACAAATTTGCAACCAGTGCCACTACGTATTGGCAGCCGCACTAAGCTCGTTTTGTCTGCTACAGGAAATCTGTTTCACTATCTCTTTTCGCTTCTTATAAATGTGTATTTACTGGTTTTACTAAGTGTGGCAGGAGACAGGTAGTCGAGGTAAATGCTGAAGAGTATGCAAGGTCTAGGAAGTAATCAAGATTATTTATACTGTATAACCATGGATTTACATGGTTAATTTTACTTTACTTAGTACGTATACTTCAATTTAATTTACTGATCTAAATACAATAAATTACCTTTCAAATGGTATGCCATAAGGTGTGGGAGATTGTAGGCGATAGGTCCATGCTCAGTCCTCTTAATACCGATACGGCATTTGCACAATGGTTGCCATCGACGTGGACACTACTAGAGACGTCTGGGGTGTCCATGTTGGATGGTATGCAAGGTTCGGATGTTGTGTAGGGAAGAGAACTGGGTGTCAGACTTGTCAGTTATCTGAAAATCACACCAACACTACATAGTTCGGATTCCACATAAAGTTATAGGTCCCATAGTTGCCCTGGCTGTTGGGCTATTAATAAATTGCCCTTTTTGAGGAACAGTTGAACTCAGTTAGTGACCAGACTACACTCATCCACACTCATCTTACACTCATATCATTATTCATATTCACATATTCACCTTAAAATACGCACAACGTTGTGTCGGCGTCTCATATGTAAGAATGTGGTTATCAAGATTTATAAGTACAGCTCCAACTCCAAATTTTGAAAAAATAAATTTTAAATACAAGCGTGGATCATGTTTTATCTTGAATAAAAGGAAAGTGGTATCAAACTGATCATTCTTTATATTTATTGTTTATATATCAGTCAAACCGTTAAAAAATGGTGGCCAGAAAACTTAACCTTTCTTATCAAAATAAAAAAAAATAAAAAAAAAACAAGCTCAACTGTTGTTATTGTGTGATTGAAGGACCTTACTTTTTGATCTGACATTTAATGGGGTGAGTTATAGTAACTCTACTCACATTAACTTAATTTTTCTTACTCGTTACTAGCTTACTAACTGATGACCCCCAAAAACAAAGTAAAGAAAGTGGCTAATGCACAATTTGCATATTCAAACTTTTCTATTAATATGAGAATCACATTTAATCAAATATTACCTAACAATGGATAGGCAGTGGAAGTGAAGTGCATAGCCTGTTAGATCTCCAGATCTGAGAGAGAATAGAAGATTTTGTGAATTACATTAGTCATACTATGAGACAAGCCATGATGGTAAGAATCAGAAATGCTATAGTTTAATCCCTAGAGAAGTTATTTGCGCTGTGGGACCATTTGCAAACAGGATTAATCTTCGCTTGCACACGGAAGCCACTTTGTTCTTCTGTAAGCATTTAGCTGTGTAATCTTAATTAGCTCAGTAGTACTACAATTTTACACTATTATTACTTTTGCTTATTTTTCTAAGATAGTTAATATGAGTTTTCTTTTTTTAAGTATATTTAATATAATACATCATAATGAATCCCTATCGTAGTATATGTTGATCATTAGAAAATCAGGTTCTAAATGGATTTCTCTGAATTTAGTAATAATTTTCCAACCGCTTCATTTCAGTTGAACATGTTTTATTCTGCTGTGAAGTTGAGATTGAGTTGATATTGATTAGTTTTAATATATTATTTAACTTGCTAAATGTTCAAATAAAACTAATCAAATAAACATTTATATATACTAGGCCCTTCACCAGCAAAGCTGGCATCATTAGGTAACACAAATTTATTTGTTTGTAAACAAAACAAGATAATAATAAGTTTGAAAAAATGAAAATAACCAAAAGGTTATTATTATAAATATAGAGTAAATTATCTATAGTACATATTGAAGTGTATAATTTTTAATAAAGTAAGTTAATAATAACCGTGAATTTTGAATATGTCCACTTTCACTGTTCATTGAAGTTGAATTATTTTGTCAATAAAACACGTTTCCCAGGCATTTAAGTAATTTGTAGATGAAACAGACTTTATTATTATTTTATTTTATTTTCTGATATTATAGTACATTTTTAAAGCAATGTTTAAATTTGAAATTTTATAAAATTAAAAGTAATTGTTTTATTATACTTTGGCAAGAAATGTTAAAACCTGTTTTATTGCCAATATTTTTAACAGTTTGGGATATAAAAACACTTTAAAAATGCTTAATAATTAATTTGAAGCCGCTTTTATTTCAGTTACATTATGACCTACTCTTATATTCAAATTTATGTAGTAAACTACGATTAGATTTTTCAAAATTTTGGGTCAAACCCCCTAGATTGATAGCAATTGGTCGGTAGCGTAGTTGGTTCAATCCCAGCTTCATAAGCTAAAGGTTCTCAGTTCGATCCTAATCAGTCATAACACATTTTTAAAGGGATCAGCTGATAATCACCAGCTTTTCATTTGTCATTGGGCTATTAATTAATGACACTTTCTAAGGAATAGTCGGCTTAGTTTGTAACAATGACTATATTCGCTCATATACACTAGCGAGCTCCACTCATTCGAAATCCATATTCGCCCATATCTTAACGATCGGCGTCTTATGAATAAATAAATAAACATACCTTGTGGCTGTCATTTAGAAGATAATTGTGTGTAGATTATTCTATTAAATTAAATTGAACAATAATACTTCCCCTTACTTGAAATTAAAAAAATAAAAACAACTTTAATTTTTGATAATTTTGACTATCATTATAAAACAGATAAACCTAAAGAGGTAAAATAAACATAAAAATGTTTGAGTTGAAAAAAGCTTCATGCATTAATTAAAATGGTATAACATTTGACCAATGTCTTCTTTGAAAATTGTTGAGATTTGAACCCATAACTCTCATATTTGGATTCATTAAAATAATTAAAATAAATTTATTGCATAGGTAATAGTTTATTTAGTGGGTATAAAGTTAATGTGATGGTTATATCTCGTATGTTCTTGTTTATAAAAATAATGACCAAGTGGTCAGGGACACTTATGCAAAAATAGAGCTAGACATATATAGTCTAGCACAACATAACACGCCACATACTTGTGTAATGTATGTAAACACATACAAGTTACTTATGTAAAATGACTACTTTAGCTGTAAAATGAATGTAGGCCTGTGATTCGTTCCTATAAAATAATATCCAGCTAAATTAACTGACAGTATCATTAAAATGAATACAATATCAATTAATAAAAATAAAAGAACAACTTTAACACCAATTAATTCTAAAGAAAAAAACAATTTGTAAATCCTTTTTTGCGTTACAATGAATATTCTAAGAAAATAAAGAGGATATTAAAAAAAACACAATATAAGTTTATCTTTCAGCAAAGTCATAAAATAAAAAACCTATTGAAAACCACAAAATTAAAAATAAACGAAGAAGATAAATCAGTAATATACAAAAGTGTATATTGGCCAAACGAAAAGAAAATTTAAAACAAGATTCAAAGAACAGAGCAAATGGCAAGTATCATTAGTAATGTGAAAAATCAGCCATGGCCAAACATGCACTAGAAGAAAGACTAAATTTTCAAAAATCAAACTTCTAAAATAAGTTCACAAAAATCAATACTTAGATCCATCAGAAACATTCTATATGAACAATCTAATAAACTAATTGTAAATAATGAATCTTCTCCCATTCAAAATTCTTTGTTTACACAATATAATTTAAGTGATGAAAATTACTATTCATATAAATATATAAAAAGACTCACTCACTGACTGATTCAACATCACCCAGCAAAAAACATATAAGATAGAGACATGAAATTTAGTACATATGTTTATCTTATGCCCTAAAGGTGCAGTAAGGAAGGATTTTTCAAAATCCCATAATCCCATTTCTAAGGGGTACAAACAGCCCCTCAAAATTCCATTTTGTTCCTAAGAATAACATTGGGTTGATTTTAGTAAATTAATAACAGCTCTTTTGTAAATAAACATGTTAATTTTGTATATTTGAAATTATACTATTAATGCATTAAAGGTTTAATCTTCAGCTGTTAAAAAAAAAAATGAAATGAATACGTTTGAATAGGCTAAGTAATACCATTTGGAATTTATACTAATAAACAGCAACAGAAGTAATATAAGTGAAATACTTTAAATAAATTTAATATTGTGATTTAAACTATACGGTTAATCTACTATTATTTTTAGTCAAAAGTCACATGCCGAGGCCCAAGGCCGAGGTGTAACGAGCACAATGAGAGTCCGGGTTGGCACGCTAAGCATGCAGGCGTGTCCCCTAGTATTTATAGTACAGTACACACTTAAATTTGATAATTTTTTTAATCTACCATATTATGTTATGATAGTTACATTATTATATTTTGCAAAGAAATATTTTTAAAATTAAATTTTGTTGATGTCTGAAGTTGCCTACATTGTGGGCGAAAGGCCTCACAAAAATTAATTATTTTATTGCAGTATTTGAGAATTTTTAAATTATTTATACTTTAAATATTGATTTGTTTAAACATTTTGTGTTTTCAATATTCAAACTTGCTTCTTTGGAACTGTTTTAGATAACCAAGCAACATTTTACTTATTTTAAACAATATTAGGCATTAACATACTTTGATTGAAAGAGTGCTCTACATCCAAACTCAAAGATACATTTTACTTTTATAGATAAATTACAAAACAATTTATCAATAATAAGAAATAATTTTATAAATGTTTAGATTCATATGGTGGAATGACATAAATTTCTAGTCAAGTTGCTAAAACAACAAAAATTGAAGTTTAAAGTAAAATATTATGCAATTGATAAGCACAAAAATGTTATAACATGGCATAACTTTGTGATGCACCAATAATTACGTTGCACAATAGAGGTAAAGTGCTTTGACAAGCTTGGACACACATGTGTTGCTGCGTTTACGTTTAACCGACTGAGTAAAGGTAGACAGTTGATGGAGACGAGTCGTTCCCTCGACTGTAGAGCTAATGGAAGACAACCGTTACATTCCCGATCTCTTCTTCGCTCATCTGAACACAGTTGATACCTGCATTCACTTAGAAGTTTTAGGGTAATGAACTTAACATGACTCTTCAATACTTAATTCCTCGGATAATGTTGCATTACGAAAGGTCGATCGATCATTAAATTGTTTCAATCTCTTAGCTGTATTGTAGCTAGTGCTTTGCAAAATGTATAGCAGCTTGCTAATGTATTATTCACACTGCTTTTACTGATAATAATAATAGCATTATTATTAGGACTCTTCCTAGCCGTGTGGCTAGCACTCTTAACTTCAATGCAGGGGGTCACAGGTTCAAATCTCGGGAGGTTAAACTAAATTTAGTTCATGGGTTTGGACCATTGTCTGATAACAACATTAAAAATACCACTGGCGTAGAAAGAGCAAAAAATAAGTATAGATTTTATACATATAATATATACAACTATATACTATGCATATAGTTGTACTAAGAAATAAAAAAAAATTCTAAACATAAAACCCATGTTTGGTGCATCAAAGAAGCCAATTTATGTGTTTGTTTTGCATTGCTTGTTACTTTTCGCATGACAAACTATCTATTGTATTTTAATTTAATCAGAATTCACTAGAAATCTTGAAATGGAGTTATTGTTGTATTTGATTGCTTCTATAATAGTCACACAGCCAATATATTGAGATGAATGAATTATTTATTTCCATAATTAAAATATATAAATAATTTACAGATGACTTTTAGGGAATAAATTAAATCCAGTTGTGTGGCCAGCGAATGACTCATAAAAAATAAATAAATACGTTCAGTCTAGCTTTACACTGAACATATTCTGTGATGTCTGACAAGAAATGTAAGCAACAAAAAGAACCTCTTAATCATTAATAAGAAAAAAGCTACAGCTAGCCTGTTTAAAAATTGTATGATATCTACCAAACAGAATTATATAACAAAATATAATCAAATAATAAAAACAAATGCAGTCTAGATAACACCAAAATTATCTTTGTTTTGTATTTTATTTCCATTTGTACCATTGAAAAAAACATATTTAAGAATTTAAAAAAAAAAAAAGGTCAAATGAATGAACAGAATACAAAATACTTGTTCATACGCTTGCTCAAACTGCACATGTGGCAGTCTACCCGGTATGACACAGTGACTATAGAAAATACAAATTTTCAATGTGTAGTTTTATTTTCTCAATTAAATTTTTATGACAGGTGAATTTTACCCAGAACTTATCAAGATGAGTTGTTGTGCCATTTATATATTTATAAAATGGTTTATAAATTTTATGACAACTAGGGGACACCTCTGCACGCTTTGCGTGCCAACCCTGTCGCTCGCTGCCCTTGTGATACCTTGGGCTTCGGCCTGGGCATGTAACTTTAAACTTCAAATATTAATAATTAAACTGTATTAAGTAAAATCATATTATTTAAATTCATTTGCAGTAGCTCACTCACTCCACTTCACTTACACTCTATTTATGGTACATATAATAATTATAAACAATGTTATTACAGTACTAAGCATATTTCAAATTTTCATTTCATTTGACAGGTGATGATAACATACACACAGACAGACATGTATTTGTTCTTTTAAATTAACTTGATATTTTACTGGGCTGCTCTCTATGTTTAACTATACAAATTATTTGAACAATTTAACAGCTGGTCAATTAAAATTAATATCCATAACAATAACATTGCAGCTTTTACACCGTGTAGGGCAAAAACCTATAGGAATTTTAAAAAAACTAGCTCCGTTACAACTCAGAAATCAAAAATATCTTTTAAAATAATAAAGTTTCACCAATTTTTTAAAATGTTTTAATTTTTAAAATGGTTTAAAAAACTTTTAAACAGCAGCAGGCTGAGGTTTTATATTGAGTGATGGTTTTGAGAGGACCACAGAGGCAAGTGTAGAGAACCACTCTTAGTAAAGAAAGGGCTGAAGGCTAATATTATATATTTGTTATACTGTGTTATGTATTGATTGCCTATAAAAGTTTTGTTGAAGGCAATTAAATTATTACTATTATTATTATTGTGTAAGTTTGTAACATATCACATTATATTACATATTTATGTTATGTATGTTATATTACACAACAAATATATCAAATACTCTTAGTAAGTAAGATAATCAATTTATAATACAGAAGTTTAGTTTTTATTAGTTTCGTCATGTTGAGCCAGTGCATACATCTCCTCAGTCATTAATCCATATGGAGACAAATATAGAAGGAGTAAACAATGAAATTATTCATATTATAAGGTCTACAACAATTTTGTGTCGTAAATAAATTAATTCTTTAAACGTACAAACAACAAAACACACTTTAATACCTGCGGAATTTTTCAATTTATTTCTAATAAATTTGTTCTTGAGAAACTTCTTATTTAGTTAGAGAGTATTGTTTTAGAATGCATCGGTACAAATGTGATTCTATCAGCAAATTTATCAAGTTGTCACAACTTGAGCTGTGTTATGAAACACCCCTCTCCCCTCAACTCTCGGATGTCCCAATGACCCCTCTCCCACCACCCCACAGCCATTGTGGGTCATTGCCTTACCCACTTTCCTGTCTTTGCCCTCAAAATCCAACTAAACACATAAGTAGGGGGAATTACATGTAAATATTTATTGTAGTTTTATTCGGGATATTACATTTTTTAAATAATAAATCTTAAGCACCATTTCTACAGACTGCTTCGAAATATTAAAGTACTTATCTCTCATATTTTAAAAGAGAGTTCATTTATATTTATCTGATTTTAGCTTATTTCTCCTACTGTAAAATCTATTTTGTATATTTGTTTGTTGACTGTGCAATTTTTGCTTTGATTAAATAAGCAAATAATCTGATGCAGACCATATTACAGATATTTATTTAATTTTAATTTTGTAAAATACATTCAGAATAAGTTTTTTATAACGGTGACATTTTCTACTTAATATTTCAATGCTACTAAAGAACAGTGATCCAGACCTGCATAACCAAAACTATTACTTCCTGGGATTTGACACTGTAACCCCCCTGCATTGAAATCAGGAGTGCTAACCACTAGGCTAGCAAGAGGCCTATTATTACAGAATGAGCGTACTTGTGCTGATAACAGTTCCTTTATCAACATAAGTACACTGATGTTATAAACTTCTGTGGTGCGAGTTTAGTGATTATAACTACACATCTTAACACTGAATTATTAAATGTGAGACTCATCTGCAACATAATTTATTCACGTATCAGTCCAGCCGGACTATGTGAAGTACTGACAATGTTGTTTCAATGAGTTGTTATTTCTTTGTGCCCACATATGTTTCATTCTTACAAAATTAGCTCTTTTTTCGCCAGACAAAAGTTTTGGTTGTTTTTCCTGTCACAACATATGTTAATAGGGTTTATCATATGTTACTACTTTATGTACAGAATAAGCGGGAGACCATCTACAGTGACTGTGTTTGGTGTAGTGTATTTAAATATGAGTAGTGCATGTGTGCGTTTATGTACAAAAATTAACTATAAAAGACGACTACTATCGGTGCAGAGGTTATGTGTACGGTACCCAAGTTTGAAGGCTGTTTCCTAAGAAACTAAGAGGCCACGAAAATTCCAATCACACCATTTATTTCCTTGTTTATTTTACACTATAATAAAAAAATTTCCAAGGTTATTATAAGTGTTAAAAATTGTAATCCTAGTTGGAACAAAAAAATAGCAGAATTTTAACTAGTTTCCACTGTGCACTAACTTTACACTTTTATTACTTAAAAACCTGTTGATATATCCCATTTATGTTTTAATTTTTGGCTGACAAGAATGTTTTCTATAAATTTTATAAATTTCAGGATTTTAACTTTTCAAGAAAAAGAGTTCTTATCAAATTCCTGAAACAATGTTTTCTTAACTTATAGAGGTTATTAATTACTTGGTCTTGTGATCCTTATGAAATGTATAGTTACAATGCATTACTTTCATGTGTAAGTAAATGCAGTGATTTTAAATTTAATTAAATTAATTTAAAATCATTGCACTAATCAATTTAAAAGGATTTTAATAAATTTAAAAAACTTCATTCGCTCACGTATATGAAAGTAATGAATCTTAACTATAAATTTCATAAGGATTACAAAGTGACCAAGTAATTAATTTTACCTCTAGAAGCCAAGAAACGTTGTTTCAGGAAATTGATAAGACCTTATTTCTTTATTTTTTATATTAAAATAAAAATGTTTAAGTTTATAAAACTTATATAAAACATTCCTGTCAACTATGTATTAAAATGCAAATGTCATACTTTAATGGCTTTTTGCATAATAAAAGTGTAAAGTTGATGCACAGTGAAAACTGGTTAAAGTTCTGGCACTTTGTTGTTTCAACTAGGGTACAAATTATTAAATCTTATAATGACATTTTAAAATGGATGTGTCATACAATTAAACGAGTAAAACAATGGTGTGATTGAATTTGTTGTGGGCCAAGTACTAGTGTCTTAGTAAATAACCTTCTATCGCAGGAACACATTGATTGACCGCCAATCAGAAATGTGGAAACCGGTATTGTTATTGATTTTATAGAGAAATTTAATTTTTTGAAGACTACTGTATTCATTGTTTCATATAAAAAATTTCAATAAATTAGCGTATAATATATTTAAAAAAATATATTTTGTTATTTTATTCAAATTTAACGTAATGTGTTTATTTTATGATATTTCAATATTTGACAAGGGAGCTTTTAGGGGGCACAAAAAAATTACTCCTTAAATACTTCCAATTTTGGCGCTATATTCATTTTTTTCTTGACCTAAAAAATAATTCTGTGACGTAACAATCTTTTTGTTAGTTTCGTGATTAAAAAAGAACTAGGATCGAATATGAGATGTGTCATTGTTGACAACAATGAGTGAAAGCCAAGCAGTTCACCACACATAACAATTGCAGGAAAATGCTTTTCACTACACCACTTCCATTTACCCCTCCCACCTACCCTTCTCAAACTATGTCCTGTCCAACTGATATAAGAAACATTGTCCATTTTCCGCTAACTTTGTGCAATTTAACTGTGAGGGCAAAGAAATAAAAAGGACCTTTTTGCTCAAGTCCCCTAACCATTTCTTATTCACTTAGTAAGAAATACTATGGGAATTTCCTGAATATAATAGTGTTTGTTTTTATCAAATGTATTTTTTTTAATAAATAGCTACAGATACTGGATTAATGATAGTTAATCGTGCCAATTTGTTTTATAAAATAAATGTTTTATAATTTAGTCGTGGAATTCAGAGCTGTATCAATTCTTGTGTTGCCAGTCAATGATCTATGTCCAAAACAACAAAATAATGGTTTATTTCACTTGAGTTTTTATTAACAGTTTAGAGGAAAACTTACATTTAACTTTCCCATTTTCTATTTTAAAACAAATAACTGAATTATCTGTTACGATTCAACAAATTAATTTCAAATTTGGATTAGCCCATTTATCCTATCAAGACCTCATTTAAATAAAATATCTACCGTACCTTAACTTAATATCAGCCATTTTAAATGTTTAAATTAAAAAAATCTCAAAACTATATATTCTCATAAACATTTTTAATTTTGCCCATTCATTTGGCTTTGCACATCTATATCTGCCAAAACTATTAACAGACTGATAAAAGTTGTTGGTTTTGTTCCAAACAGTAAACCAGCCATAATTCATTACATCCATCAATCACCAACAGGTAAATCCATAAATGCAATAGAAATAGTAACAGTATAAACCTTTGATTATATTATTACTTACAAATAGATAACTCGTATAATAAGAGTAATTATGCCAGTAATTTGGTTAGTGAGGTCTGCTACTACAGCTGGTTTAAACTGCATTACACAAGCTGATGGACCGCAAAACAAATGATAATTAGGGACAAAAAATTTATCATTGGTCATTTTATTGAACGTTGAATTGCTGGTGTTGAATGCATTTCATATCAGCTGATGAAGTAAATATTAAACAGCTGATAAATTATCATTTTCAAAACAGATTACTCATTGTTGACAAATTATATTATGATATATGAATAGTTTTTGTGACTTCTAGTACAGTATTTGTTTGTTTCATTACTGGTTATTAAGCACAAAGAAACTAATTAAACTATTCGAAAACATATAATAATCTAATTTGTCAACAATGATTAATCTGTAATGAAAATGCTAAAATATCAGCAGTTTAATATTTACTTCATCAGCTGATATGAAATTCGTTTAACACTAGCAATTCAATGACTAATAAAATGAAACAGAGCATACATCGTATTGCCTAAATTGGTGTTACTCCTTTATTTATGAATTGATTTTATTCAATTGGAACTTGTTGGATCTGCTATTACATTTGGCAACCTTTTTATATCTTGTACATATTTTCTAGGATTGCGTGTTTTTGCGCAATTTACAATTAAAAGTGTTTAAGTCGCCATTTTAAAAATATTAAATATAATAAAATAATACTATCACAACCTTAAATAAAGCAGAACAGGTACCTTCGTTCCAAATTTGAGCACTGTATTGTAAGGGGTTATGAAATTACTAATAATTTAGTGAAAGTACGAAAATGGTCGCCATATTGACAACAAAGCATATTCGGACCAATATGTATAGGAATATATTTACTTATTTTTACCCAACGAATCATAACCTGAAGTTTCCGAACTTAGTTTGGGAACACCCTGTATATACAAATTTACAACTGTTAAAATACTTTCCTTAATAAACAAAGGTTTGCAGTGGGCTTTGTAAGGAGAACCAGTTAAAATTCTTACTGCTTTTTTATGCAAGATCATTATTTGATGTACATTATGGCTGTTCCCCCATAAATGGATACTATAAACTAAAATGCTATTAAAGAAAGCGTAGTAAGCATTTTTTAAATATTGCTAAAGCACAAGATTTCTAAGGTGTCGTAGGAGATAAATTACTTTTGAAAGTCGAGACGAAACATGTTCAACATGACTTTTCCAGTTTAGTTTAGAATCAATATGGATCCCAAGTAATTTAACATTTTTCTCAAATAATTGTAAATAATTTTGAATGTTTTGCAAAGTAAACAGTATGCGCTATGTTTTCTCTGTATTGAGACTGAGACCATTTGTCTTAAACCACTGGCAACCCTCACTCAGGGCAGTGTTTAACAATTTTGTGATTTTATCAACGCTACGATCATTACAGAAAAAGGTACTGTACTAGTACCTTTTGTAATATGACTGAACTAGTACTAATATTTACAGGCAAATCATTAATTGGCACCAAAAACAGGAAAGGGCCCAGTACCGATCCCTGGAGTACCCCACTTTCTACTTTTGAAACTTTTGATAAGTTGTTATTTATACAGACTTTTTGAGTGCGGTTTTCCAAGTAAGATCGAAATATGTTAAGTTCAACACCACTTAAACCATAATGAAACAGTTTTCTTAGGAGGATGTCATGCGGCACACAGTCACACGCCTTTGTAAGGTCACACAAAATGGCCATAACACTTTAGTGATGTTAAAAAATTTCAACTACTGATGATATAAGACCCTCAACTGCGTCCACAGTTGACATGCCTCCTCTAAAACCAAATTGAAATTTGGAAAACAGAGAGTTTGTTTCAAAAAATTCACTAATCTGGTGCTTTAAATAGTTTCTATGACTTTAGAGAAAGTAGGGACAAAAAAGATTGGTCTGTAACAACTTGGGGAAGTTTTGTCTCCTTTCTTATAAACAGAGACCGTTTTTGACATTTTAAGATCTTTAGGAAAAACACCTCTGGTTAGGCAATCATTTATACACTCGGTTAGGGGTGTAACTATATATGGCAGCACTTCCTTTATGATCCTTTATGGCAGCACAGTGATCTTTTTTTCATTTTCTCAATACACTGAGCCACCTCACCACATGACACTTTCTTCCAGCTGAAGTGAATATTTGGAACATGCAGGTTGTCAAGCAGAAGTGTAGATGTTGATGCAGATGTCTTCACTATCCTCTGTATATCTGCTACCGCAGTTAGAAAATGACAGTTGAAGTCATCAGGAGATATATCAGGTTGGGAAGGTCTTGACATACAACGAGCAGAGTTGACAATTTCCTAGGCAGCTTTGCACTGATTTGCTAATGAGACAATATAGGTAGCTTTTGCATCTAGTTTTGCCTTCCTGATTTCTATTCTGTACTTGATTTTGGCAGCAATGAATAAATATCTGGCTTCTACAACAAAAGTTCTATATCTGCATGCCCATAAATAGTTGTTGTACAGGCTGAGAACTCTCTCCTTCATTTCACAAAGTGATTGAGTGAACCATTGATGTCTCATAGCTGAACTTTGTCTCAATTTCAATAGATTCTTCCTTGCCATGACTGGAAAACACCTTCTCATACCTACAAGAAATATCCTTGTAAGTGTGCCAAAGAAGCAATCATCTGTAGATTCTAAAAAAGTCTTACCCCAGTCAATATGAGATAGGTTATATTTTAATTGATTAATATTTTTGACGCTGAAGCAACGGATATTCTTCACTTCCATATTAGTATTTGTATCTTCAGCATTTAGATGCAAGGTTGAAATTAGAGCTGAGTGGTCAGAAAGTGGAGGATATAATACCTCAGTTGTAATTACATCTTTTGTTAGATTTGTCAAAACATTATCCAAGCATGCTTTGCCTCGTGTGGGTTTATCATTTTTATAATGAAAATTTACTGATCTGAAGATATCTAGAAAATGTAGAGTAAAAGGATCAGTATCTCTAATCACCACAGACAATAATCGGTAAGTTGTACTTTGAAAGAGCTGTAAGAAGTCTGTCCAGAATATGAAGAAGATCTCATGATTCCCAGTTGGAACGTGGTAAATTGATATTAAAATAAGTTTATCACAATTGAATTCTACCTGATATGAATCTGTGTTTTGGTTGAAGGGTACTTTTAAATACATACGTTTATTTTTTTTACTATATGATTGTTGTTTTTAAATGAACTACTGGGCCTTGCTTTTATTGTTCGAATATCTTGGTTATGTGTAGTTTTATGTCTATTAAAGCTAAATGTTTTGTCATTCAGTATTCTTCTGTTTTCTTAGTTCAGTACAATTGCAGCAACTACTTCAATATCAGATTCATGACAATAGTTACTTATATCGATGACCTATTACTGAAATCCCTCCTTCAGAAATATAGCAAAACCCCCTCTGGTAAGGTCTTTTCTGCAGTAAATGGCAGCACATGTATATCCTTCAAACATGTTCATATCTCTCATTTCATCCCTCCACCAATGCTCACATGCACAGAAAGCAAAGTAGTTGTTATTATGAAGTGTGCATTCAATTTCCGGTAATTTGTCAGTCAAGGACTGTGTGTTTGCTGTTAGTATTTTACAAACTATGGTACTATTTGCTGCTGACTGATCTGTGTGCATTCTTTGACCTCCAGTATTTTGATACTGGCAGGTGGAGTTAGAACTAAAAAATCATTTTGCAATGTTGTTAATGATTCTTGATTGTTTGTAGAAGTTGCAGGTTTATCTGGATCTGAAGGAAAAGTCAGGGAAGTTTTCTGTGAATTATTAGCTATCTTTGGAGTCATGTCCTTGGATAATGAGGGAAGAGACTGTTTATTTATCCAGGTCTTAAGTTGATTGATGATTAATCTTGCAACAACCCTCTTACCCGCCAAGTTCAAGTGGAATCCATGCCGAGTAAAATGATATCTTTTTAACTTGCTTAAGTCTAATAGGTGTGCATTAGTACACCTATATACTACTTCACAAATGTATTCATTTGCTTCGTCACTTTTTAATTTTTGTATATCAATTTGGCAAATCGTTTCGTTTTGGTATTGACGCTACTAAGAAAGGACACTTGTTTTGATTTTTTAAGCAGTTGTTTAGCCAGCAATATTTCCTGATGCTACTTCATTTGTACCAGCTAACACGACTTCACATTTGTTTTCTTCTTTGTCCGATGTAGTTATACCATCAAGAACTTCTTTAATAGGCGCCCCTGGTTTACAGACACCTGCTACTTTTATCAGTGAGTTATTAAGTTCACTTTTTACAATGAGAGGCAAGTATCTCTCCATACTATCACAGTATAAGTCAATCTCCTGGAATTCACCAATTTCTTGACTTTTTTTCTTGTCATCATTAGATGGTTTTATACTGGTTTTTCTATTCTTCAAAGAACTTTGGCAACATTTTTTGTATTGGCATTGACCCACCCGCCCACCCATACACCAAAGTGGCACTCTGTTTTATGAGTTTGCCCCATCTTGCTTTTGTACAGATTTCTTTTGTGCATGGTTATAAAGCAATGGTTGATACTTATTGGAGACTGGAACTGCAGACTGCCCCATAGAAAACATTTTGATATTTTCCATATTTGCATATTTTTTGGCTTAACATAGTCATGTCCATCACTAGGTTTTTTTATGTACATGAATACTTTCTGTAGATTTTTGCAAATCATGTGAGATAGTGCATGTAATTTTATACTTAGGCACGTCTTCACTTTTGTACATCATGGCTATAATGGTCTCTGGTAAATAGCCAGTATGCTGATTTTTGTGAACGAGCAATGCCAGTTGTCCTCGCTTTGTAAGCAGATTTGCTTCTCTTATACATACACCTTGTAGGCTGTGTAAAGCTTGAACTAGACCTCCCTTCAAAATAATTTGTATTAGTAAATCAGTGAAAAGGATTAAGAATACTCCACAATCCACCGAGTTTCTCTGCTGGGGAACTTCCACCTTCTCTATAGGGAGAATGTTGTTTACACACAAATATTTACTAACTTTTGATGATATTTATTGGGCATGTATATAGTTGTAGGAATTGCTAGAGTCAAAGTAGTAAAACTTTTGCGCATCACAAACAGAAGGAGACATCAGTGTGTGCCTCCAACCTGATTGATTTCGGGAGAATCACTTACAGGAAACACAATGTATGATTTTGTATTTAGTGGATTGATCAGTGTCAATAAGACATTTTATAGCCTGTGTAACAGCAGGATTCATTAGGAGTACATCTTTACTAATAACTTTTGATGTTAAAGTATCAAAATAAATCTGTATGCTGTCATCAGTAAGCCACTCTCTTTCCAGAACAGACAGACACACAGACAAATGATCATTTGGAGCGGCCGTAGATAAGGGGCTAAGGCGCTGGCTTGCCACGCTGCCGGTCCGGGTTCGATTCCCAATGTGACCACTAATAGATTTTGCCCTGCCGCTCCCGTGGTTCGGAAGTCACGTAAAGCCGTTGGTCCCCAGGTTAAGTGTTAGAGAGGGCTCCTTAGCCCTAACTTCGCCTGGTAAAATAAGACAATCTTTACTTTACTTTTTACTTTTACAAACGATCATTTGTGTTTGTTCCTATATTTTGTTTATCGTCTAGAGTTTTGTCAGTTGTGATTTTGTCTGATGGAAGCTTAGAAGGATCTGTTTTGCTATCAGAAGTAGTATGAACTAATAAAACGTTTGATTGAACAAAGTTTGTGTTAACTATTTTGCTTTCGACATATTTTGGTGTATCAACATTTGGTGGAGAGACACTTGATAATAGCCTTATATTTTTACCCTGTGTAACACTACCCCTGCTACTGTTTTTTAGAGTTCTAAATTCTAGAGTAACATAAGGACTTTTATTTCTAAGTGTTTGATTTTTGGCTTGCCACGACATTTCTGCTTCTTTGGGAGCTACTTTATAATGCTCCTTGTGTTTTTTTCTACTGAATACAATTTAAATTTAAATTTGTTATCATTGTTAAATAAAGGTCAGTTGCTTTTAATCTAGCTGTCTCCTTTGTGCAAAAAAAGCAAACCTTGAACTTTGTAACAAATTTATAAGATTCATTGTCAATATGTATTATTTTTGCTGGCCATGGTGGTGAGCCTTTTACTTTGGCAAAAACTAAATCATCCTTGTAAAATATGTTTGTTACAACAGTTTTATTTTTACATTATTTAGTGGCGTCATTTCTAATAAAATAAAATCAATCCACCAATATAATAATAATATGCCTTCAGTACTGGAGTAGACCAGTATTTATTCAGTGCTGTATCTTTACATACTGCAATAAAAGCAGTTTCATTCATTGATTTATTTATTATTAATGAGACTGTTGATAAATCTGACAGGGGGCATGTTTATGGAGCTATGAAATGCATTTGATGGTTTTGACCACCCTGAATTTAAGCACGTAAACAAATTCACATTCTGTAAACAAAATTATTCTGTGTTGCAAAAAGATAAATATGCCTAGCAAAGATTGGGTATAATCTAAAAAATGTATATATCAGTTTGTAGAGATGTCACATTATAAACACACAAAATAAAAAAGTAAATTTCATGCCGATCTGCATCTTATTAAGTTTGGTGTTCCTCTAGGTTATACATTGAGGATGATTTTCTATTCCACATAAAATGTGTAGAGTGTCAGGAACAAACAGCCCAATGAAGATACATGTCTGTATGCTGGTTCTCAAATCACATTCTTGCCTTGTAAAGGGTGCCAAAACCATTTATCATAGATAAACTGTGACTATTTTAAACAAGTATACTTTCATATTTACTTAATGTTGAACTAGAGTATTAGAACCCGAAAATATTTTATAGTAAAAAATTAAAACATGATGGTAATGAATCAAAGTAAACAAACAAGAAGATGTTATGTTTCCCATTTTTTAAAAATTTATTTTATTTATTATTTATTTTTTTATATTTTTTTACTATCAGGTTTTTCAAACATTGTGCTTTTACTGCTGCCTTTGGAATAAATTATAATATTCTTTCCACAAAAAATGTTCATTATTTATCCATTATAAATATTTTTAAGTTAATTAGAGCTAATGGAAAATTAATTTTAAAAGTTACTTTTACAATTTAATTATCATTTCTTCAGTAATATCTAAATATATACTTTATTGTAAAACAATTTTGTATGTATACATGTTTGTATGTGTACATAACTAAGTACAACCATAATCGTTATATTTTATTGTTAGTTAATCATTGAACAACATTTTTCAATTTTATTTTAGCATCTTAATTGAATTAACATGGTAAAACCTGTACATCATCTCCATGTATGAATTATAAGAAATATACAAATATTAATCTTTAATAGATAATAGGTCCGTAGAATAGCTATTAAAATTTATGACAGTTAGGAAATAAAGTAGCTGTGTATTGTAGCTGTGTACAGTAAAGCGGAGTTAGATCACTTGAAATTGAATATGTTTATATTTCCCTACCCCCATTTTCTTTTAGCTCCCAGAGGCAATGTCAACAGATATGAGCTCCTCAGTGTTGCTCCATTTGTGTTATAGACTTCAAAATAAGGCGTCTCTTTTGTAACTGAACATTGGTTCATGTGTTATTTCAGGCATACTTAAACCTCTTTCACTAAATTTATATTTTTTATCCAGGACCTGATTTATTTATAAAACAGCAAACCATCATTGTTACTCTCAGGAAACCGAGAAATCCCTCCCACACACGCACAGATTATGGGTGCAGTCCCCATTCATACTAGGAAAACATTTACAAAAAGGTGGATGTAAGATCAAGTAAAGGTGTTGTCAGAACTAGAGTCTCACAAGGCTCCACACTGGGTCCAATACTGTTTTTGATTTTTATTAATAACATGCCATCATGTCTGTCAGACAAATTTCTGTCTTTCAAGATAACTCAAGATGACTTTCAAATGACTTTGACTATCATTCAATCCAACAAAGAAAATTGGAACTATAGTGCCTTTTGGAAGGAAATGTCTAATTTAAAAAAAAGACATTCTGTTTTTTAAAAAGTGAATGACTTCCTCCGACTGTACTGAACTGCTTAGACATATTGATCTGCAGTGTGCCACTTCAACAAGGTGGTGTTTTCTCTTTGAGAGGAGGTTCCATAGCAGTATAGCACTCAGTATCCTTACTACAGTACCATACCTTTTGTTCACCATCTTGGTGATGCTCTGCCTGATGATGCCGACGTATTCTGTCAATCTGCCTGTCAGTGCTTCAGACGAAAACCTCAGATGTATTTAAATAATCATTTGCATGCTAATTAATTTTAATTTCTTCTTAAACAAAACTTACATTATTTATTTTTATATCAATCAAGATATTATTACCTACAGTTATGTAATGCTTGTTATTTTGCTATTAATATATATATATATATATATATATATATATATATATATATATATATTTTTTTTTTTTTTTTAAATTATGCATTGTCATGTAAATATCATGTTATCTTGGTGCTTCTTGAGTTTGTTAAATTATTATTAGCTATTATCCTATTATTATCATTACAATTTATTATATTGTTTCAATGTTGTATCATATCCTGTTATTTTTATGTATCTATGAATCTTCCTGTTAAATTTGTTATTATATATTGAAGTTATTATTGTAAGTTATTATATCTTATTGTAGAAGTGTATGGTTGCATGGTCCATGTTAAATTCATTTCTGTACTATAGTCATAAGTGTTGAATTATGAAACATCTTGAGAATTATCTTTATTTTAGTTGCATATATGAATAGTAAATATTACTTACTAGTTCTACACATACAACTATGTAA
This sequence comes from Stictocephala bisonia, assembly GCA_035578905.1. Lineage (NCBI taxonomy): Eukaryota > Metazoa > Arthropoda > Insecta > Hemiptera > Membracidae > Stictocephala > Stictocephala bisonia. Next base: position 90,134 of record JAQJVL010002554.1, read on the forward strand.
AATGGTATAACTGTTTAAAAATAAATTTGAATGGTTGAATGATAACTTTATTCTTTTTAACTCATAATCCCATAAGTAACTGTTGTACCACCTACAACAAAGGAAATTACACATTGGAGTCATCAAAATGTTGATATTCTTCTTTTCACAAACAGTGGAAGGTCATTCTATAAATATTCTACAGGCTTATCCACCAAGACTTTTCACTATTATTGAGAGACCTTTGGCTCTTACCAAAAGCAATGACAACACTGCTGTTGTCTGCCCATGTTGCTCCGTGGCTTTTCCTATTTCCAATTCAGAATGAAAGATTACCTTTATTGTCTCTTACCGTTTTTCTTGCCAAGAAGTTAGCTAACCTTAATATCTTAAACCAGTCACACATCAGGATGTTAATTTGTTTGTCCTCTTCCAAGGATCTATGTTTCTTCGAAAAACTAGGCCTGTCAATTTAATATAGTATATTAATAGTATATTAAACTAATAAATTCTCAAGCCAAGCTTACTTTTGAATTCTTCCCACAATCTTCAGAGAATCTCGCAGTACGTTTTATCTTAAGAAAATTTGACAATTTTAGATTTCATTGGTATGAGACTTGAGTGATTGAAAACTCTTGATTTTAAACATGATAGAATGTTAAGTATTTATCAAAGATACTTAAATACAAAACTCCATAAGCTATCCAGTTTTAAAATGAAGTGTTTGTTTCCACATGATTTGTGTTTGCAGACCGGGTGGGTTTTAAAGAAACTTTTGTCTGCCTTTTAATATCTTGTTCCTGTAGGGTGAACGGTAAGTTTTAAAATGAAGTGTTTGTTTCCACATGATTTGTGTTTGCAGACCGGGTGGGTTTTAAAGAAACTTTTGTCTGCCTTTTAATATCTTGTTCCTGTAGGGTGAACGGTGAGTTTTAAGCAGACATGTTACACCATGACTTGTGCCAGTATATCTCCACTCTGTATATTTAAGAATTCTTTAAATATATGTTTTCCTCTACAAAACTAACATTTTTATAATTTGTACCTATTGATTTAAGTAAAACATTAACAATTCTAGTTTTACTATCCTATTTCAACTGTTCTGATGAGAAACACCAATTATTAATTTTGAAGGAATATTTGCAAACAACTGTTTAAATCAACTTCACAAGTAGACAATCACTCACCCCTGATTTGCAATCAGGATCTGGTAACACAACTGAAAAATGTGAATTCCTCTGTCCATTGTTAATAAGGAGATGATATAAGGCTGATTGGGGAACAAAGTTGACTAATGAGGAACTAGAAGTAGCATATCTCATTCAATTTTATATATACTGTATTTGCTTATTTTTTTACATCATCCTTGAATTTCAGTTGGGTTGTTGACATTTTGACGTACCTAGGCATGTATGCGATCATATCATAGACAAGGATGCAATAAGAGAAATAAAACAGTGTAAAATTAGCATTCCTGCAACAAAAAAACAACTTATTATTGCATGGAATTATTTTTAAAATTGTTAACATTTTAATACAAATGTAGATGTTTACAAGTATTTGACTTTGTAGCCGTAAATATGTATTAAGCACTAACATTGATACGACAATTTTAGTACAGTTAGTATTGCCAATTAGAAAATTTTTTCAAGTTTTGATGATAGTTTTTTTTCCTCAATGGTTATGCAACCTAACTATGCCTCCACTTCATTGGTCACTTCAGAAGAAGGAATACATGGTAGCAGTTGTATCAAAGACATTATAAGACACACGAAGTAAATTTTGTATGGCTTTTAGTGGGGAGAGAAGCCTAATTGAGACACAGTTTGCCTCACTTGCTTATACGAGCCCATTTTTTGGTTTTAGGATAACGTGACTTACGATCCATGGGAATGGCACAGGAGTAAAATCTGATAATGGTTATACAGGGAATTGAACCGGGACCGGCTGCGAGGAAAGCCATTGCCTTAGGCCCTTAGCTATGGCCACTCCATAAGACACATGAATCTATAGTAAAATATTTACAACTAGACAATTACATATATTAGCAATGTTCCAGTATTCTTGGTCCCAGTGTCAACAAGCACTGACAGTCTTCTGTTTCACTAAATATGACTTCTTCTATCTCTATCTCTCACTAAACAACCTCTCTGTGTTCAACTTAACTTCCTTCAATTATTTTCTTTTTCAATCTTCCTCTAGCTCTTTCCCCTTAATTTCTATTAATATTTTTCAAACATTACCCCATTTACTTTTAACATGCTCAAACCTATCTATGCTATAAATAGTGGATACTATTAGAGGAGTCTGGGGTGTCCATGTTGGGTGGTAGTAAGTATCCGGATGTTGTGTAGGGAAGAGTAATTAGGCTTGTGTTGTTAGGCTTGTCAATTAGCTGAAAATCAGACCAATACTACGTGGTTTGGATTCAACTGTTGTGATCCCTTAGTTGCCCTGGCCTAACCAGTCTACACAGGTCATCCACACTCATACAACACTCAATCATTCATATTCGCCTT